>QEOT01122346.1:0-25940 GCA_003123785.1 Pterocarya stenoptera | reverse complement strand
AAGTTTTTTCAATTAAAGAATTGTAAATGGTTGCTGAGCATTTCTATAACCAAGCACGCAGAGCATTTTTATTTTTGCCCCAAAAATAGGTTTAATTATTAAAAATAAAATAAAATAAATTATTACACTTTTCACCCATATACTATCACTCACTCCTTTCCTATCCATGAATTACAAAAAATTTCATCTTGTATCTTAAATTACATATATTTTTCAAATTACTCAATTCGGAGTGTAATTTTTTTAATAAGAAATCTATCATAATATGCTACAACTTTCCCATCCTAATTAGGGAAATTGCAATGAATGTTCACTTTGGAATTTGGCCAGGCTTCAAAAAACTAACACCATCGAAGATTCAATTCTCTTTCTCTTGCATCTGCATTTCCAACATTTCCTTCCTCAACACTTCTGCCATACCCTCATTCCCAGATTTAATATACCCGTAAATAAAAGCACCATATACCTCCAAATTAGGTTGAAACCCTTTACCCACCATCTCCGCCTGAAGCTTGAATGCTTCCTCCATCTTCCCATCCTCGCACAACCCCTTTATCAAAGTCTCATAACTCTTCCCCTTTGCCACCAAACCAAAATGCTCTACTCCATCCCTCAGAATCTCCAAAGCCTCATCAACCCTACCATTAACACAAAGTCCTCCAATCATCACATCAAGCGTTGAAGCCTCAGGCCTAAAACCCTTTCTACACATATCCTCATAGACAAGCAGGGCTGAATCGACATTCCCAACACTACAATACCCATTGACAAGATGCTCATAAGTTGCACAGCTACTGTCCACCCCATTCAATCCCATCTCTTTAAAAATCTCCTCAGCTTTCTCAATCTCTCCAATCTTGCAAAACCCCCCAATCATAGTATTATAACCGACAACATCAGCCTCCACTTGCTTAACTTTCATCCCCTCCCACAACTCCTCAGCCTTTCCCATCCTCCCTTCGTCGCAATAGGCTGCGATCAAAAGGCCATAACTATAACCATTTGGAACACAGTCATATCTCGCCATTTCGTTCCAAATCATCTCCACCATCTCAACCAAACCTTCCTGATAAAAACCCACCATTAACGCATTAAAAGTATCAACATTTGGCCTAACTCTAAAAGTCCTTTTCGCCTTCACCTCATTTTCTTCGCCCCCTAACCCAAAAACCTCCCTATAAACCTCGTACCCGGCGTTTCCTCCTCGACACCTCGAGACCCGCGAAATCAAGATATTCAAGGTACTAACTTTCGGGTTTATCCCACGAGACCTTAACATCCTCACAATCTCAGTGGCCGGGTCGATCTTTTTCGTCTCCAAACAAGCTTGAACCAATAAATCGAACACAAACGGAGCAGACCCACATGATGTATATGTCTTAACAAGGCTCTCAAACACCTTCAGTGGATTCGGTACCAGGTTATCTTCTGCGGACACACGAATGGCGGTCCGAATGAGGGCTTGGGCTCGCGATTTGAGGCGGCCCCGGGCAAGGATGTGGATGATGGTGGAATAGGTGAGGAGGTTGTGGTTGCAGAGGGACTTGTGCTGGGTCCAGAGGAAGAAGCGGAGGGCAAGGTGGGGATTGTTCTTGAGGAGGAGCGTTATTTGGGAAAAGTCATTTGGATGGAAGCCGTCGGGGTAGAGAGAGTGGAGGTGGCTCCACCGGGACTTCGAGCGCTGCTGGGTGAGGATCGAAACAACGGTTTCTATTAGAGATTTGGACTGATCGGAGGGTAATGAGGGGGAGGACGAGGAACAGAAGGAGAGGGATTTGTGTTTGGGGGTTAAGAAGAGAATGCGTTTCATTACCGAATTGGCCATCGAAAACACTGTTGAGAGAGAGAGACCAACGGCATGTAGTATTTACGTTTTGCACTGGTGAGAGAAGAAAGAAACGGAGACTTGGTGAGTTGGGCCTAAGACATTTCAATGTACAACAAACAAAAAGCCCAACTCAAACTCTCGGTTTTGGGGAGTGTCATTGTGCAGTTGCAACCATTTTGCCATGAGGGGCAATTGGGCTAGAAGGTGACAGATCGATTCTCCACTTCATTGCTTTTTTCCTATGTTGTCGTTGTCGTTATTTCATTTCTCTTCCTTTGCTTCTCAAAGTTTTTATCCCAATCGATGTTGACATGTTGTTAGTTGAGGAAAATAGCACATTTCTCTCTGCCCTCTGGTTTTGGGGCACAGCCTTTGTTGACAAAGAGATTATGTCATACTAATAGTTTGTGATGATACATGATGTGTCGTGGGCTTGAAACTTGATGTTAATCAATGAAAAGTTGGAGATAATTACTTGTGTTTATCCAACATTAGTGTCGGATGTCTCCTAAATTCTCACTACCCCTTGTTCTGCCTTTTGCATAAATCTCCCCCATTAACTTCTACAATGCATAATCTATTATTCATGATTGTGATTACGACAGGACATTGCCATTTTAGCTGTATTAATCTTATTGTTTTTGGTTTTTCTTTCTGTGTAAAATCTTTTAAAGAAGCATTTTACTTTATTGGGATTACACTTTAAGGTTGTTGAGAGTCTTTGGTTGAAGACAAAGAACATTGAACAGGTACACAAACATAGGAGAAAAAGAAAGGAATTGCAAGGGAGAAGAGGGAAAATGGAAGAGAGAAGAGGGAATTGAGTCAGGATGAAGCACAACTGAGAATCCTATTCATTTTTTTTTGGCCTTTATCACTCTTGCAAGTACAACATTGCTTACAACATCTTGGGCAATAATACCTCACAAATCACTAGCCCTTATGGAATATTCCGAATGTTTCTTTGTACGAAAAAGAAAACAAAAGAAAAAGAGGCAACAAAATTAAAGACCATGATGTTAATATATGGTCACCTCGAATGATTTGATTCCTGCAATCTTCTTCCAGCTCCAATATTGAGTACTACGTACGGACTATTGACTGAAGCGAGCGCATATAATGACACTAGTTTTACAGAGGATTACGGTACTACCGAAATTTTTTTTACTTAGTAATTAAATAAATATTTTTAAATAAATATGTGATTTTTTTAATTTTTAAAAAATATCTATAAAGTTTAAAAAATTGGTGAAAGAAAAAGTTCAAAAAAATAAAAATTTAACTGCTCGGTAGAGGATTTTGGTAGAAATCATATGTGGACGTAGCAACGTCCAATATAATAAAGTCTAAATATGAATTAAAGCAAAATAATCAGTGTTTTGTACTCTAAAACGTACGTAATTCTTACGTACAATCTAAATTCTTCAACAATTCATGAGGAGTCGTACGTTGATCATCAAAAGCAATATTGCTAGCTACAACCCCAAACAAATATATAATATACTCAATCCATATATGACGGACTTCTGCTTTATCGCTTTTTTTTTTTTGGGTAAGTATCTTCTTTGTCACTTTGGTGGACGAAATGCTGCTGACTTGGTCATAAACAAGTGGGGACTGCATCATGGGTCCTACTCAAAATTTTGAAAAAGAAAATAAAAAAAAAAAAAAAAGAAAAGAAAAAATAAAAGCTGTACTCGTACTGATGGGATTGTTGCAAGTTAACATATGGGGAATGCGAATATAAGTAATTATTGATACTTTCTTCACTGTGTACGTACGTGCGAGATTGGATTGATGATGATGCATGGAGATATAATATTTCAAAGGCTTAAAAATATTTATATAATATAGTATAAAAAGTATGATCGGTTCAATTCTTCATGCATATTAAAACCAAATATATTATTAATAATATTAATGAAGAATCAGTTCCATGTGCGTAATACATGGATGACATATAGATATAGATAGACACCCCTTTAGAGGAGGATACAAATTGGATAACTTTGTCAACTACGCCAAGCATTTGAATCACACAAACCATTGAGATGTGATCATTTCAAGACCAGGAATTTGTTCCTGATCTTGATCTAGATGACCCAAATGGCCTGGGGTGTTTTATATATATAAATATATATATATTTATATTCTTCATCATCCTTAGCTAGCTAGCTTCAGGATCGAGCTAGCATGGATGCATGTGAAGGAAATGTTAATTATTAGTAAGGGCCCCATTAATACTATTCCTTAAACATTCGAAGCATTACTATATTAATTTGTGGATTATATCTCAAGATCAATTATATATATTTAATATTGTTCCGTTTTCAACAAGCATTCGTTCAGTACTGTGTAGTTGACTCTAATTACGTACCTGTGATTAGAACTCAAGACCTTTGAGATTCATATCTAATCAATAATTTTGCTAATGCCAAAAGAACTTACAAATTCTATATATGCCATCAATCTTCTTCATTAATCTCTTCGAAATCCTTCGGTTTCACATGAGTAAAGTACTGCCCGATTCTAATTCTAGGATAATATAATTCCCTAGCTAATCCCTTTATAACTATTTACCCAAAAAATGCATTTGGGCATAATTTATATAACCGTTTATATATAATAAGTAGGTTAGGAAATCATAATATTGCATGCATATCATGTAAAGTGAAAATTCGTACACACATTATTTATATATTCTTCGATGGGACATGAGCCATGACCCATTAATATGCTTTCTTTTCCTTCTTGACGTGGAGATGCCCGTGTAGTACTACTCCAGCACCATCACAATCAGCTCCCAAAGTATATAATTCCCTTGATTGCTTCAGCCACAAGCCAAAACATAATCCTGTTGGGCATCTTATATTAACACTTTTTTCTAGTTAATTTTCACCCCTCTCAACTCAAAACCAAGCACTCCCTTTATATATAGCAGGCCACAATTAGTGTATTTTCCAACTTACCTGCAGAGATCCCAGCAAAGACAATGAGATACAATGAAATATCCCACTTCAGTCACCCCCAACATACTCTCCAATTTGAGTACACAGAATTCCCATTCAAATGTGATGGCTGCAAGGAGGTGGGCATAGGCTCACGCTATAAATGTTCCATATGCGACTTCGACCTCCACATGCACTGTGCAGTGCCTTCCCCTACTATCTACCACCCTTTCTACACCAAATGCTCGTTCCAGTTCCTCTCGCGCCCGCCGGGAAACACCCCGCGCTACTGCAATGCATGCGAAAAGGACGTCAAGGGTTTTGTGTACCACTGCAAGACCTGCGGGTTTGATCTCCACCCATGTTGCGCCAAGCTCCCCATGGTGCTCGATGATGGGGAAGTCAAGCTCTATCTGTATAAGAAAGTATGCGCATCGTGCCACAAGTGTGGGCGGAAAGGGCGGAGCTGGAGCTATAGGTCTACATGCAAGAAGTACAATTTGCATGTGGCATGTGTGAGGGAGATGCTCGTGGAAAGTTGGCCGGATATATATGTTGGACGTGGGAAAAACAGGAACTTGGAGACCAGAATTCCTAGCTTAAAGAATACGCTTCAGACCCATCACCATCGGAGCAAAGGTAAGGCGAAAAAGTGTTGTGAGATGGCTGGGCTGGCCGTGCAGTTTGTTATATCGGCGGTGCTAGGGGACCCGACGACTCTGATTGCCGGACTTATAGGGTCCTTGATGTCTCGATGAGCATGAATACATATTATATATATGCGTGGCTGAATCGGCGCCCATGGTCGGGGTTTCGTGATGTCTGGTGCATGCAGGTGTTTGTTGATGATGAATATATATCGTGAGGCGGAGTGGACAGTACTACTACTGGTCCAAATGCCTAGAATGAATAAATTCTCCATGCAGTGTGATATCCAAGTTTTATCAAAATGTGTTTGTGGTGATTCTGTTTTGATTTATGAATATTAATATGATATTTTCTGGCCTGTCCATGCATTAATTCATAATTAATCAAATCATCAAGTTAAAATGAATAACTCATCAGCTGGTAGGCATTGATCAGTATGTAAACCGACAAACCAAGATCAGTCAGTAGACTTAAACCCACTGAAATTGATCCGGATCCCCCAAATCGATTAATTCCAAAATCAGTACTTCTCTTCTAATTCCAAGTGAGTCCCATGCATTGAAATAAGAATGCCAGGTAATAGGTATTTTATCCCCGACCCAGAGTTACCTTCCCTGCCCTTCCCTTCCCCTTTTTAGGCCCAATATAAGCCCGAATTTATAAGAAGCCCAGATAATCATTATTTTCAAAGATCAACATGAATTCGGCCCCCCCCAACCCAAGGACCAAGATTTGTTTCGTAGTTGAATGAATGAATACGAAAGGAGAAATATGAATAATTTATTTTTTATTTTTTTAAAATAGAGGTCAATTTGGCCAAGCAATCAAATGGAGCGGTGCTCTAGAAATTAAGAGAGACAACGATATAAAGGTCGACGACATCTAGAATTTCGGCATGGCAGGCAGCTCGGACTTATTATTATTATTTAATTTATTTTAATTGATGCTCGATTGGGCATTTATGTAGTGATGCTCACGGGGTGACGTATAATGGATGACACTATCATGCAGTTGCGTGGGGCTGCACTTTCTTGTACAGTGCACTTAAGATAGGAGGGCATATTGCCAAGAGGCTGATGATAACATATCATTCAGTTCTCGAAATGAAAATTCTTGATTCTTGATTCGAAATTGGCCTCCGTCTACATAAAAATTGAAGGCATAAAAATTGAAGGCACGCCCGCCGCTACATATAACGATCAGTCAAGGTTCAGACCACGAAAATTCTCGGATTAATTTGCTTTTAATTTACCATTTTTTTTTTCCCCCTCTAAACGTACGTTCTACTTTGGCTTTGCCATTGACTGATAGTGTGATTGAATACAGACTTGGAATATTATATGCATGCATGTATGTATGTATGGGTCCTATCATGACTAAGATAGGGCCTGATCTACATACACTTGTAAGCAATTTTGCTGATCTTGTCGTTTTTTGAACAAAAATAGAGACGAATAATATTTATCCATTACACATGATCAGTAGCTTCTAATTGATCTTCCCCCACATTACTTGTCAAACATGGATGTCATAATTCGAGTTTAATGTTCAATTCCCTCGAAGAGTATACAACTATTCCTTCTTTTTATTATATCCTATTCGTACAAATATATAATTTGAGATTATGATCATAATTACAAGTTCAAAAGAAAAAAACCCAACACCACGTAAAAAGAAAATATTCAATTAAGTTTATTGACCATGGACGTGCATGTGAATTCGTGCGCACAGGCTCACTGCGAGTAGATCTAATTCTAGTATAGACAGATTTATATTGAAAAATGATAAACACAAAATACTTTTTACAATATATTATCTAGTAATTATTATTGTAAACTCAATAAAACACTCATATATATTGGACGGTCAATCATCAGTCCATGACTCCATGCCCATCCCGTTCAGATACTGTTCTCCCTTCGCCATCTATATAACATATTCACCCACTCATGGCTCATCTCCACACCATCCCAAATTAAGCTCTCTCTCTCTCTCTCTCTCTCTCTCTCTCGTACAGAAAATTACACATGGGTATCTGTTCATCTTCTGGCCGATATATAAGGGATGGTGAGTTAGCCCTAAACTGGGCATCCACTGCCAAGCTGATTCACTTGGATGGAACTCTCCAAGAGTTCAGACGCCCAATCAAAGCCGGAAACATCCTCTCCCAGAACCCAAAATGCTTCCTCTGCTGTTCAGATTCCATGTACATCAACTCCCAGTTGCCACTCATCCCCAAAAATGAAGACCTACAACTGGGCCAACTTTATTTCCTGATGCCACTCTCTAAATCCCATGTACCCCTTTCTCTCCAAGACTTGGGCGCACTAGCCATCAAGGCACACGCTGCACTTACTCATTCAGTCCGAGCCTACCCATTAATGAAAACCTCAAAATCTTCAAATAGAAATGATATTATTGTTCGACTCCCAAGCGAAGCTCGAGAATGGTCTGAAACTCCGGCAGCAGGCTTTGACATCTTTGGAGAACTGAACTCTGCGGTGGTGCAAGCCAACCGACGAACAGGTGTACATAAAAACAAAGTTGCAGAGGACAACATAGGAGCTTGCGTCCGTAAAGTATCCCAATTGATGTTTTAAATTTTCGTTTTATTGCGTGACGGAACGTCGCAGGAATCGCTTTAGTGGCAGCTGGGTCTGATAAGAGGCCAAGCTAATTTGCTCAAACAAATCAATTTGAACATGTTAATTGTTAAAAGCTTTGGAATGAGAACGGCAAAAACGATATTATTAGCCTATTAGAATAATGATGTCTTTCTACTATCTATTTATTATTATTTTTTTGTAGTTAATTTTTTTATTTTTTTAATGAGTAAGGAAGTGAGTATTAATAAAGTTATATATTTTTAAAATTTTTTTAATAATTAAGGATATTAAAAAAATACTTAAAGAAAATAATAAAAAAAGAAAACAATTTGAAATGAACTTAGATGGTAGATAAATAGTTCTAGCATAGTAACACTATCACTACCCTTATTATTAAGGAACCTTATCTTTATCTTCGCACTTTATGTGATATACCAAATTCCCCTAATTCAAGTTCTCCAGAGCTTATTGAAATTTCATAGTGGAAAATATCCACCTAATAGTCATATATAATTAGGGGTGTAACCGATTCGGTTGTGGACAAAATTTAGGACCGAATCAGTATGTGCCGGTTTTATATTTTTCAAAATCGATTACGCACCAGTTATCCTTCTAAACCGGTACTTTCGATTTTACTGGTTTCCGATTTTTCGGTATTTTTAAAATGTAAGTTTGACAGTTTGTAATTAAAAATTTGTTTAAAAAAATGCTTTAAAAAATATGTTTTATACTTTTATTAAAAAAATCTACTTTACTAAAAAAAACCTACTTTACTAAAGCTAAGTACTATATTAGTATTAGTTATAGTAATTTAGTATTACTATATTAGAATAACTATAACTATAGTCTATATTAGACTATTAGTATTAGTTATATGTTAATATTAATTATAGTGATTTAGTATGACTATATTAGTATAACTATTAATGTCCTATGTACTTATCAAAATTTAGTAATAATATTTGAGTGATTTTTTTCTTTTTATATATTATATATAAAACTTATATATAAAAAATATTTTGTATAATATTATTTTTGTATAAAACTTATATATATAATATTATTTTTTATTTATTTTTTTCTTCAATAGGTCCAGTCCGATCCCCAAAACGATGAAACCGAAACCAGATCGGATCTGGCTGGTTTGTTCAAGTAAAGAATCGATTCCGGATAAAAAAACTAAAAAATCAGCCCAACCGGTCCGGTCTGGTCCGGTTCGGACCCATTTTTTGACTTTTCGGTCCAAACTTACACCCATATGTATAATTAATACCCCTGCTATACTTTGTTTTTTTATGCTATTATCTATATAAAACTACTTGCTAAAAAAAAAAAAAAAGTACCAATGGCCTCAAAACGGAATAGAGTAATTTTATATGCAACTGTGAAGTTTGTAAATGCTACGCAATCATTTTGAAAAAGAGTTGGGTTCACTATTAAAAAATTAATTTTTTTCATGTAGATCCCATATTTCATTCACTTTTTTTAAAACGATTACGCGGTAATTACACAATTCACAGTTTCAAATATATTTTCTCTAATGGAATTGAACTTCGTCATAAGTGGGTGTACATAGGTTCAAAAGTTCCTGGATTGGAATAATATGGGTCCTTTCCTCATCGGGTAAGGAGCAGGTCCTTTCCTTCTGAGAAGAGCAAGGCGGTAGGGAGGAGTTTTCTTTGAACTTTCAATATAATTTCTGACCAGTCGAAGCTACAAGCATGGCAAATGAATTAGCAAGGCTTTGGGAAGGATTCAAACTAATTGAAATAGAGAAAGAGGTGGTTGATTTAACAGAAGAGGAAACGAAAAGAGCTAATCTGAAGTCCAAAAGATGCCTTCTTCTATTTGTGTTGATGGAAAAAAATCTAAACAAGGAAGCTTTTAAAGCAACCATGACAAAAATATGGAACCCTGAGGGTTATCTGAGCTTCAATGAAATAGGGCATCACATATTTTTAGTAGAATTTCAAAAGCAGTGGACATCGAAAGGGTAATCAGTGGAAGACCATGGACTTTTGACAAATACCTAGTATGTATACAACTTTTTAACAGCAATAATCCGCAGAGTGAGGTGAGTTTTTCATATGAACCATTTTGGATTCAACTTCATGATTTGCCCTTAGCAGCGATGACATATGAAGGGTGGGAAAGAATAGGATCATCAATAGGGGAAGTCTTAACAGTAGATGGGGATGAGGATGGGGTAGGGTAGGGAAAATATCTTAAAATCAGAGTTAATATGGATACTACCAAACCTTTACCTCTTGGTAAGTTAGTAAAAATAAAAGGGAAACAGTTTTGGGTGGAATTTAAATATGAAAGACTTTCTTTATTTTGCTTTCATTGTGGTGTAATTCAACATATAAATAGGAGTTGTGTACTGGGAAGAAGTACAACTAATACAAGAAGTGAAGTTCAATCTCAATATGGACAGTGGCTAGGGGCTACATGTATCACAATGATGGGTAATGGGGACGAAAGAATTGCAAGCAGGGGTAACAGAGGTAAGTAAGAAGCTCAAGAAAGTGATGAGGCACAAAACAGCAGGGGCCTTCTCTATTATCATGATAAACAAATCCCTCAGAAGGAGGCAATCATGGACCCCTTTCAAAACCCTCAACAAGATTGCAATCAGCAAATTGAACTACATGTGGATAAGGGTAAACAAAAAGTTCAGTTGGAGTTTAGTAGACATGTTGATCAACCTGTAGAACAAAAGAGAGTTTCATCAGCTGAGACAAACATCAGTAAAAGAAATCAGGAAGATTTGTCTATTGATAACAATAATCAAACCAATCAAACTCTCAATTCAGAAGGAGAAACCCAACTTGTTTACTTGAGACAACAATCATCAAGTTTAGTGGACTTACTACCAAAAAAACTGAGCTGGAAAATAAAGGCAAGAAATGTCAATCATCAAAATCCAGAAGAAATGGAGAGGGAAGAGACAGAAACAAGTGCTCAAAATGGAAGGAAAAGAGACAATGAAAATATTGATAAGGAGGATGACCAAGGTGCAACCAAAAAATTTAAAGAGGATCTCAATCCTAAAAGGAGAATAACTTAGGAACCTATAATGAAGATTGCTCAGCAGCCCCACCAGCAACAATGAAATGCCTTACTTGGAACTGTCGAGGGCTTGGGAACCCTCGAACAGTTAGAGAGCTTCACTTCATGGTGAAGCAAAAGAGCCTAAAGATCATTTTCCTCATTGAAACAAAAAGTACAAGGGAAAGGATTGAAAGTATAAGGAACAAAATAGGTTTTTGATAAAAGTTTTACAGTGAATAGTAAATGAAGTAGTGGAGGTTTGGCAATGATGTGGCATTCCACTGATGACATTGAGGTAGAATCTTACACTAAATCACATATTTCTCTAAGAATGGATGATTCTAATATTGGGAGAGTACGGACAGTAACATGTTTTTATGGCAGCCCAGTAACAGCAAAAAGAGAAGGGAGTTAGCAGCTATTAAGGACTCTAAAACCTATGGATAATAGACCTTGGTTATGCATGAGAGATTTCAATGAAATACTGCATCAACATGAAAAATATGGAGGTATCACCAGACCTTTGACTCAAATGGAGGGCTTTAGGAAAGCATTGCAAGACAGTAAGTTAAATGACATGGGGTTTAGTGGGAATAAATTTACCTGGTTTAATAACAGAGAAGGAGGTGAATTCACAAAAGAGAGATTAGATAGAGTGCTTGCTAACATTGAATTTATAAACATTTTTCGAGACATTAATATTTTGACTCTAGCAGCATGCACTTCAGATCATAGCCCCATACTAACAAATCTGATCTCTCAGTCTTATCCACAAAAAAGAAGAAGCAGACTGTTCAGATATGAAATGAGTTGGAGCTTAAATGAGGAATGTAAGGGCATGGTAAATAGAGCTTGGAAAAGGAATAACAACACTGAGAATACAATGAATGAAGTCATAAACAGTTTAGACAGATGCAGAAGTCAATTCATCAACTGGAACAGAAGACAAGAGAGGCTATACAAAGAACCAATTGAACAACAGCTCAAAAAAGTGAAACAGCTTCAAGAAAGAAATACAGGAGATGATCAAGAGGAAATCAAACAGGTGCAAAGGAATGTGAATATTAAACTGGAGCAGGAGGATCTACGGTGGAAGCAAAGATCAAAATAAAAATGACTCAGAGAAGGGAATCGAAACACCAAATTTTTTCACATGTGTGCCAATCAGAGGAAGAAGAACAACACCATACACAAGATCAGTGATGAAAAGGGGAATTCCTATTTTACAACACAAGACATCAATCACATTATTTAGGAGTTCTTCATTAATTTGTATGCTACATCTCATCCAATAGGTCAGTCACAGGGTGTTGAAGACATGTCAACAATGATTAATGAGGAGATGAATACAATATCGACTTCAAAATTTGTGCACTTAGGGCTAAAAGAAGTAGTATTTAGCATGAACCCTTTCAGTTCTCTTGGTACTGATGGATATTCAACAGGTTTCTTTCAACAATATTGGAAAACTATAGGAGAAGATCTATGTGAAGCAATAACAAAGGCTTTGAACAGAAATAGGTGGGATTGTTCTATCAATAAGACTTTCATAGTCTTAATTCCTAAAAACAAAAAAACCCCTCAAATGTTACAGAATATAGGTCTATTAGTTTGTGTAATGTATTATACAAAATAAAAGTTCTATCAAATAGGTTGAAGCAAATACTACCTGACATAATTTCTTCAACTCAAACAACATTTGTTCCAGGGAGAATAATTACAGATAATAACTTGCTTTCGAAGCTATGCATTCATTGCAGTGCAAGATGAAAGGAAATACTGGGTTCATGGCACTTAAAATGGACATGAGCAAGGCCTATGACAGATTGGAATGGATTTTTCTAGAGACAGTAATGGCAAAGATGGGGTTCAATAAAATATGGATAGAATTGGTTCTTAAATGTGTTACCACTATCACATACTCTTTACTGGTGAATGGTTTCCCTCAACCAGATTTTGCTCATACTAGAGGAATTAGGCAGGGAGACCCAATGTCACCCTATCTATTCATAATATGTTCTGAATCTCTAAGCCAAATGCTCAACAAGGCTGAACAACAAAGGATGATTACTGGGTTAACAATTGGCAGGGGACAAGTTCACTTAAACCATTTTTTTTTTTTTTTTTTTGCAGATGATAGTGTACTATTTTGCAAAGCCTCATCACTAGAATGGAGTAGGCTTAGTTACATTATAAGTCAGTATGAAAGAGCATCAGACCAAAGATTAAACAAAGATAAATCTGCTATATGTTTCAGCAACAATACAAAGGCTTCCATAAGGGACATTCTCACAAGGGTTGCATGGATAAGAATTACAAACTCTTATGATAAATATCTAGGCCTTCCAGCTTTAATAGGCAGATCGAGAATCAATAGTTTTAAAGCAATACTAGACAGAGTAAGAGGGAAATTGACAAATTGGAAGTGAAAGTTTTTATCTCAAGCAGGCAGATAAATATTGATCAAATTAGTGATTCAAGCTATTCTAACATATTCAATGGGAGTCTTTAAACTTCCTAAGGGATTGCCGAAACAGTTAAACAATTTAATGAACAACTACTGGTGGGGGCAAGTAAATGAAGAGAGAAAGATGAGCTGGATGAGTTGGTCAAAAATGGGGAAGGCTAAAGAAATAGGGGGTCTCGGATTCAGAGAATTTGAAAAGTTTTATCAAGCTTTGTTAGTAAAACAAGCTTGGAGAATGATTAAAAATCTAGATTCCCTAGTAGCAAGTGTTCTATAGGCAAAATACTACCCTCACTCAGATTTTTTCAATGCAAAACTAGGAAGCAACCCTTCTTATATTTGGAGAAGTCTGTTATCAGTCAGAGAAATAATTCAAGAAGGGTCAATTTGGAGAATTGAAAATCGTAAATCTGTTAGAATTTGGACTGATTCATGGCTGCCTCAACCTATATTGTACAGACCTCAATCTGGTTATAACCTACTGGAAAATGATGCAAGAGTGAAAGACCTCATCCAACAAGAAACAAAAGAATGGAACATCTCTTTAATTCAATCAATCTTCAATAGTACAGCAGCTGGCCTGATAACTAAAATCCTTATTAGCAAGTATAATCAGGAAGACAGATTGATTTGGAGAAGTAATGCTAAGGGAGAATTCACAGTGAAAAGTGATTATCATTTATTAAGGGAACTACAAGAAAGGAAACAAGGAGAGGCTTCAAAAAGAGTTACCAACAAAGAGGAGTGGACTAGTTTCTGGAAGTTGCCAATACCTTCAGCAGCCAAGAACTTTTTTTGGAGAGCATATTCGAATATACTGCCAACCAGGGTTCAACTTATGCCAAAAGAAGATCATTCAAGATTCAAGTTGTCCAATGTGCCTCAGGGAACAAGAAACAACTGAACATGTACTATGGGAGTGTATTTCATCAACTGATATACTGAGTCAAAGTTCAAGAAAAATTCATAAAACAAAGACAGCATGTAGTAGCTTCAAGGTGTTTATTCAGGACATATTCAAAAGACTCAACAAGCAGGAGATGATTGAGCTCATTCTAGTTTTATGGAACATTTGGTGGAGAAGAAATGAATATGTCTTTAAGAATACTATGATTGATCCTAAGATAGTCATGCATAGAGTAAGAGAATTGATAATTGAATGTGTAACAACAAGGTTAGAAGAGAATGATCAGATTGCAGCAATAGACAGAAGGGTCATATGGGTTAGTGCAGCTCAAGGTTTTTGTAAGATAAATTGGAATGTGGCCGTAGATAAAAAAAAAAACTGTAAAATAGGAATAGGAGTAGTAAGAGATGAAGAAAGGAATTTTTTGACAACCTTGAGAAAGAAAGAAGATGCATTTCCAGATCCTCTTCTGGTAGAGGCAACAGCTGCATTAAAGGCAATCAATCTTGGGCTTGAACTAGGAATGAAGAAGGTAATTCTAGAAGGTGACTCCAAGAATGTAGTCGATGCTATACAACAAAAGAAGGATGAAAGCAGTTTTTGTATGATCATCTCAGAAATCCAAGCAACAATGGACAGATTGGAGCAATGTTTCTGTAATCACACGTATCGTGAAGGCAACTTGGTTGCCCATAAGCTAGGGAAGGATGCTCTTAATGTCAGAGATTGTATAGTGGACATTGAGGACATTCCTAACTGCTTGTTAACTTTGTTTTAGCAAAGGTTATGAATGAAAGAGGTAATTTCAAAAAAAAAAAAAAAAGAACATTCCAAAACCTTTCGCGTTTTCAAAGAAAAATGAATCTTAATAGGTGGTTGCAACTTGTAATTAATTTTATTTTCCATAAAATTTTGGTTATACAAGTAATTTATGATATGGGTCCTAATCCATTAAGCACCAAAGATTCTACGTAAATGCCAAAATCTCACACGCACACATGTAAATACATTGCATAAATATGAACTTGTAGTACTTGATGTCCATAAATTATAATAGCATACAATGTCCCCAAAATACACATGCTCGCGCGATCAATGGCACGTACGCGCGTATATATAATAAGCATATTTAAGAGGAAGGCTTCATCTCAGATTTGATAGCAGCAACCAACTGATCATAAGCTTCTCCCCACGCATTCTTCGTCTCCGGAGACCACATTTCGGGTACGGCTTCCTTTATAGTTTCGAGCAGCGCAAACTTTGTGACCTGTAGGTAACCATTTACAAAGACTTCATGATCAGACAGTATGGATACCATACATAATTAATTACCTATTTACTTCACAAGAATGGACTGATAGAGATGAGAATTAATACTACCTCAAAGTGTTCATCGACCACCCCGTGTTCGAAGTGGACAGAGCCCATTTTTTTCAAGCTCGACTCTCTCAGAGTAACTTTGCCAGCTTTCCGCAGTTGCACTGCCGATTCACAAGTCTGCAATACATGTACAAAATGAACCATAAATAAAAGACATGCTTAGGCTTAAAAGTCTTTTGGTCCATCATCAATTGGAAGCTTAACTGAATAATGGTTGCGTCACATTAAAAATTGAGCTTGGGCCTACGAGAAAGCAGGCCAACAACTAACGGGACTGAGTTGAAATATATTGCCAAACCTGTGTAATATAGACTGCCATGTGTGCAGGCTGGCTTACCATGAGAAAGACGATCTTGGCATGGGACTTGAGCTTTGGGTTTCGTTCCACGGGAACATCTGAGTCTTTCAAGAATGAGAACAGCTTCTGAGCTGATGGAGCAATCTCAAATATCCTACAAAACTCAGACCAATGTACAATTCAGTCAATTCCCATTTGCTTAAACGGCCATAGATATAAAACAATCATACTCGAAATCCAAATGAAACAGAGAAGATACAACATGCGTTGTCTTACTTCAAGAAGAGCTTGAGACCCAGTTCCCCAGCATTCGGCTTCATTGCAGTCCATGACTTCACCACCAGAGCTTCTTGCTCTTCTGTGAACCCTCTTCCTTCCAAAGTGTTCATGGTCTTTGGTTATATGCTCAAGCTGGCTCTGAATGTCACAGGGCAGATTGTTTCTTTTGTCAACAATTAGCAGGAGGTTTTGAAGATGGTGTTATCTGATATGGGATTTGGAGCAATCTTGGGTAACTTATAGTAAAGCTCAATGAGGATGAAATTCGGCTCTTCAAGAGCTGAGGAGGCAGGAGCTATTGTTTGGGGTCTATCTTCAACGCGACAACTCGTAGCAGCAGACAGCCTCTTCTACCGCTTGCCTAAAAACCGTCGGCTGCTTGAAGCGAGGCACGTACGGTTTTGCTCTCTGTGAGTTGAATTGACTTGATGACGGCTTGACCATTAAGGCGTCCTTTGTTCTTTCTTCTCGTGGATCGTGGATGAGGTGAAATAAGTTAAAATAAAAATTAAAAATTAAATAAAATATTATTAAAAAATATATTTTTAATATTATTTTTATTTTAAAATTTTAAATTATTTATTTTCTTTTAAGTAAAAATTTAAAAAAATTATAATAATTAAATAAAATTAATTAAGAAGAGCCGTAAAAATATCGACTCTTGCATTTCATCTTAATAACCAGCACATAAGCCAATGTGTGCCCAAAAGTGAAAACAAAAAGTAGAGTGATTATGTTTGGATGTTAAGATAAGATGAGAAGTTTTGAAAATTTTATGAATAGTGTTAAGATGAAAGTTTAAAATATTATTTTTTAATATTATGATTGTTTTGGGATTTAAAAAAGTTAAATTAAAATTTAAAAAAATTGAATTATTTATTATATTTTATATGGAAATTTGAAAAAGATGTAATGATGAGATGAGATAAGATAGAGATGAGAAATCTCATCCCTCCCCCCAAACATAACCTAAATAATTCTGCAACAAAATGCCTAAGACCAATAATTCGTGTACTTTTTGACCCAATAATTGAGAAGATGGCTTGATAGAATACTGATATTTTTTTTATTCTGAGTTTTATTATTTTTAATTATATTAATTAATAACCTATATTTCAAATAATCTTTTGCTTAAAGTCTTAATCTATAAAACTACCGCATTAAAAACAAGTAACATTATTTGGGCTAAAGTGAGATGGGATATGCATAAAAAAATAAAATAAAAGTGAGAAGGGATTTGTTATTTACCAAACGTCCAACGATGATTAACCTTTCAACACTTCGTAGAGCCAATGTGTTTTTATTATTAATTTATTTGTTCGTACAAAATCATCTGGGGTTCCCAAAACAATGGGCTTGTGTGGTTTTTGGACGGAAAAGTAAACCTACTCCCCAGTTTTATTTTGACAATTCATTTTATTTTATTTTATTATTATAATTTTTTAAAATTTTAATTAAAAATAATAATAATTAAATTTTTTTAAATTTTAAAATAAAAATAATATTAAAAAAATATATTCTAACAATATTTTATTTAAATTTTAACTTTAATCTCAATTCATCTCATTTGAAAAAATAAATTTAGTAAATTTCCAGATGCAATCTCCGAAGAAAATCCAAGACAAATGTAATTTCCACGTCTCCATATGGGGGAGGCTCTTACCGGAGTGCCATATTGTCATTTGCTTTAAGGATCCTTTATATAAGTAATCAGTGATATAGTCATTGCACTTGTCCAAAATCGTTTGAGTAATCAATGACATCATTATTAAGACTCCGTTTGGATTCTGAAAGTAATATCTTATCTCATCTCATTATTACAATTTTTTCAAATTTTCACATAAAATATAATAAATAATTAACTTTTTCAAATTCTAAAATAATATTAAAAATAACATCCTAACAATATTTTTTTTAATTTTTATCTTTTATTTAAAACCATCTCATCTTATATCTGAATCCAAACCAACCTAAGAATGAGTAAAACCTCCTCCAAGGTCAAAGCCGACATGATAGCTGCCGCAGTTCTTTAACTGAGAAAACATCCGATGAAACATTGGCATTATTAAGTTATGAATGCAAGCAAACCATCTGGATTTGGCTAGTGTAAGTCTAGGATCATTGGATTTGGAAGTATGGGATCTTGCATTTTGCATCTTCCAAAGCACAGGTCACTAAAAGAACAAAAAAGTGATGACTATTGGATGCAAGAACAACCGCAGGCCATTTTAAAGAAAAACTCAACACACCATTTCAAAAGGAAATGAGATACACAAAAAGGAAAATGAAAACTAAACTAACCACACCCGTAGTTTACATCCGGTTTTGCAACCACCGATGAGAATGGTACTTCAACTCTTTCTTTAACAAGACACCGAGCTTCCCCATTTTCGACTACTAGGACTTTCCCAGGCGGGCATTGAGTACCAGATCTCCTTTCGTCAGCTGCTGGTTGCCGAGACAGGCCCAAAACTTTGAAAAGGTCATCTTTTTTCGCAAAATTAGGCCCAAAACCAGACATGCTTAATACAGATACCACACCAACAAAAGTAATCACCATCTTGCTTGCTGCGCTAATGAAAAATCCCAACCCTTTCCTAGAACCTTGGGACCCGGTCCCAGTTTGCTTTTGACTTTTTTCATTTGTTGGATCACTGGTGATTGTTCCATTTCGTACAGGCTTGCATGTGGAAGGGTACTGTGGCAGGTAGCCATTCTCTAGGTGAAGGGAGTTTTTTGGTGGGCGGCTTGGATATGGAGGAAGCTGAAGATCATTGTTGTGTTCTACTGTTTCACAAGCAAAAGCAGAAGCTTCATGTATTACTTCCAGATCCTTCCCTTTGTACTCCTTGAGCTTATCAAGTAACATCTTACGGCTATTTTCAATCTCAGCGAGGGCCACTTCTCTTTCATATCGTTGTTGTTGTTGCAAAGTCTAGGCATCAAAGAGAACCGTTAAAATCTCAAACAATTGTCAAGATCTACATAATGTACATATGCTGAGTTAAATGAACTAGCGTTCAGTAAGGCTAGTAAGCCTGCCAATGTTGGCATCAAATGAAGCTCAGGAGGGGTAATTCACTAATGCTTACAATTACGAAAAATTTGGCAGTACAAGGGTGACGAGGGGCTGGGAGTGGAAGAGATGGAGAATCCATGAATCACTGCTGCCAACAAATTGACAAGCTAATACACATCTGTGTCAATTTCCATTGAGCAAGTATGCTTGGCCAAGTGCCCTTGTTAAAGTAGTATCAACGTTCTGTAGATTATTTTACCATAGGAACCCTGACCAAGTCACACTATACTTTTTGCTTCATTCAATGTAGTATTGGGACGAAATCAGATCACATGATGAAATGTCATGAAAGAGATATGCTATATAATTAAGTCACGCCCAGATGCCTGCATATTTAAATGTCTGTGTGCAACATATGCATGGTCACGCACGATATAAAACTCATGCCCTTGATGAAGTGTGACATTCAGCGCCAACATTTGCAATTAGAGGATGTGTCCAAATATACTGGGCATCAAACTTGATAATTAATGGTAGTCATCGTACCAAAATATATAGGAAAGCAATTGACCATAGCATTTTTCCTCTTCAGGTAATTCCCATTTTCTAGCTATAACTCAGATGTCACCCCTAAAGAAAAAAGGAATGTGGTGAAGGATGCATGTGAACTACAAAAAAAGGAATCCAAAGATCAAGATGCAACTAGTTATCATAACTGAAAATTTTACAATTGGTATAAAAAAGACTGGTCTTGAAATCACTTTTGCATCATCTTTGTTATGGACGTTAACCGTATCACATGGATGCATTGAAGCCCTTGCAACCTGTCCATCTATAACTCAAAACAATTAATCATAACCCTTTTCAAGTTTCTCATATTCGGAATTTCGAATAGGCTTTCTGGCATGCACAATTAAGATTCCACATAAAGATTGGGCTTCTGAGCCAGAACATTTCTTTGATGAGCTAGTTTCACATGTACTTTAGCTTTGATCTTAACCAAAACCGTCCAAGATTTTTCATTTTCTTGTGTAGTTTTTGAGTCATCAAATGGAGACTAGGAAAGAGAAAGGCTAGTACTATTACTAAGGCGGACAAACGAAATGAATTAACCCCATTTCGCACACAGCCTAAGTCACAATCATCAAACACCTTAACCCCAAGAATCAGAGCAATCTCAAAAGCAAGCACTCCAAAATTAGGGTTTTAATAGAAAAACCCTAATAAAGAAAAAAAGAGGTGTGAGGCCAAAAACCTGCAAGGAAGAGAGCTGAGTCTCGAGGGATTGGAGGGCATCGGAAATGTTCAAAAGCCTTTCCATTTCTTCTTCCTCCTCCTCTTCCTCTTCTTCTTCTTGTCCTTCTCCTCC
Source organism: Pterocarya stenoptera (assembly GCA_003123785.1). Classification (NCBI taxonomy): domain Eukaryota; kingdom Viridiplantae; phylum Streptophyta; class Magnoliopsida; order Fagales; family Juglandaceae; genus Pterocarya; species Pterocarya stenoptera. The sequence continues at coordinate 5,137 of QEOT01122346.1, read as the reverse complement.
TCCTTGTTTGTTTCCATCTTCTTGTTCAGGGCCATGGCTTGGAGTAGAGGTAGCCTTGTGAATGCAATTGCTGATTTTGAATCGAAGCTCAGTGGCTCTAGCCAGTACCAACCCAATTCCCTCTTCCTCCATATATCTCTGTCCCAGTGAGTGTTCTGCGTGTAGGGGTTGGTGGCGATTTCGAGGGGGTTTGAACTTTGAATTGCAATGAATGCGGTTTCAGGTTGGGGGAAAGAGTTTTGCAGAACCGCCAAAATAGCTTTTTTGTTTGGTTTGAGAGTGTCGGTTCAATGAGAATATAAGTGATTGTGGTGCTCTCTGAGCAGATAGAAATCTCCTCCAAAAAGTCCTACACACACATTTTTCCACCCAATTTCTCGCCTGTGAATTAAATTCTGAATCTCTGATCGCTCTGTTTTTTCCGGGTGATTATGAGCTATAATTCGTGGGGTGCTGCCGCCCCAACTTTACCGCCCAACGTAAAATAGTTTTTTTTTTTTTCATATTTTTTAACATATTTAAATATATTTAAAAAATAAAAAATATATATCAATACATTTAAAATTATTCCTTTAATCAATAAATTAAAAAAAAAAATAAAATTTACCAAGCCATCAAATCAAAGTGTCAAATAAAATGAAAATGGTAGTGTTGATCTAATTCGTGATTGTTGTGTTTCGGACCTTCGGTGCCAAAAAATGGACGGTACTGGAGAAGCTGATCAGATATTTGAGTGGCCCACCCATTTANGTTTTTTTTTTTTTTTTCATATTTTTTAACATATTTAAATATATTTAAAAAATAAAAAATATATATATCAATACATTTAAAATTATTCCTTTAATCAATAAATTAAAAAAAAAAAAAATTTACCAAGCCATCAAATCAAAGTGTCAAATAAAATGAAAATAGTAGTGTTGATCTAATTCGTGATTGTTGTGTTTCGGACCTTCGGTGCCAAAAAATGGACGGTACTGGAGAATCTGATCAGATATTTGAGTGGCCCACCCATTTATATATATATATATACATATTATCTCAAATTGCTATTTAATTTCTAATTATTTTTTTGATTATGAGTTTTGACAATCGTCTCGTTAAGACATGTTTAGATGTTAAAAAGAGATGAAATAATTTTAAATAAAAATTAAAAATTAAATAAAATATTATTATTATTTTAAAATTTAAAAAAATTAAATTATTTATTATATTTTGTGTGAAAAGTTGATAAAATTATAGTAATGAGATGAGTTGAGATGTTTGACATTAATAATTTACTTTCCAAACTCAAAGAATAAAAAAATTGAAGTAGGCTACCATAAAATGGCAAGATTTCGAAAGAGTTGGCAAGAGAAGAATTTTTCTTTGACAAATAGCCGATAACAAATGAAGAGAACATTCAGACTGCATCATAATAACTTTTTGAACACTAATACAAATACTTTACATTACAAAATCCAGCCAAATAGGAATAATATTAGTATTACACCAACCGCATGCTGCCATTCTATCAACCTATCTCTTGCTACTGTCGTTCGTTTTTACATAAAAACCTATTAAAGAAATCGGCAAGATGACTGGGAATGACAGCCGAATCACAACCTCACCACTCAAACTAGATGGTGATCAAAAAAGGGGAGCTTTCTCATCTGTCTCTCTTCTGATCATTTAAAGCAGCCACTTGACTTAATGCATTTCAATATATTCTCAAGCTCGACAATCTTGAGCTTCTTTGATCATCACTATTTTTGCAGAAAAAGATATCTACAATGACTCGGTGGTACGTTGCTCAACTTAGTTACTAGTCTAGTTTCTCTTGAGAAGGTTCAGTTATGATTCATCTGTCATTCTCAACTTCCAGGCTGGCTGCACTTTCTCACACATAGCAGAAAAAGGATAGCAATGGCTGGAGCCACTAAAATGGCCTGCCCCATGCTACTGAGCACTTATTAAGCAATGACATTATTAAGCTAATTCTTTTGAAAGCATGTACCGGAAAGTAAAGTTGTGAGGCATCCACTCAATTCCCTTCCAGGTTCTCTTGTGCCGACACTGCCGAATGCTCTTCCTCCGAGTATCAGGTATGAAATGCTCAACCATCTGCACCAAATCAGCCGAGCACAAACCTGAATCCTTGGCAAAAGACTCCACAATCTTTGGTAGAAGGATTTTCTGGTCTTTACGTATGCTGAAAGTTGATTGAATGTACTCTTCTTTTGCAGCCTCCAGCTCCTCAAATACTCTCTTGGATGTGTATATACGGACCTAAGTAAATGATAACCAATGAGAAGGATCCGGGGACAAAATTGAACAGTCCAAGTGTTTTTTATAAAATGCCAGCCATCTTAGACCCCATACTCTGGTCCAGCTTGGATCAATTATAGTTGCTGTAATTGCTGTAAGTGAATGAATGTCAAACTACTTGGACCGTGTACGTTGGATCCTAAACCCATCTCAACTCATCATTACAACTTTTTCAAATTCCAACATAAAATATAATAACCAATTCAACTTTTTCAAATTCCAAAATAATAATAATATTAAAAAATAATATTTTAACAATATTTTATCATCTCATCTCAACTCAGTTCAACATCCAAACGCAACCGACAAGAAGTTGACATTCAGCTGCACATGATTTATACGAGGTATTATTTCAGCTTAGACATGTGAATTATGAATTTGCAGCTGCAGGAGTAATTAACCAATTGGGAGCAAAATTTTTCTCAGCATCAGATTGGCTCATTCAGAATCAACCTCAAGAATCATTTGTTTGCAATTAAAGCAGTTTCCAAGGATACATTTATCTAACAAGTACAGTAAGGATAAGGGCATACCGCAGGATCAGAATAGCTGCCAGCACAAAGTGCAAAATGTAGAAGAGGTTCAGGTTGCTCAATGGCATATGCTTTCCGTGCATCTCCAAACTTGAATTTTGTCCTTGAGGAAAATAATAGCCACAACCACTGAGAGAAAATTTGAATTAAATCAGTCTCAATTGAGCAAGTACAGAAATTTCAACCTTAAATGATCAATAGCAAAATGTTGAGACTAGCAACTGATTCCTACTACATAAACAGGATATATATAATGTAAAAGAAGTACAAAATGATTAAGGAATGGAATTTACTTGTCCTGGACGAGGCAATCTACAGCCCAGGATAGAGCTTTGTATCATGTCTACACTAATGGTGTGACCCCCAACATTATATGAAGCCTGCATCATGCACAAGCTCATGTGAACAAACTGTAAACCATTATTTTATTCAGAAATTATCAGGGAAGTGCTGTGAACCTTGAGTAGTAAAGAAATTCTCTTAAGATTGTTCTGTGGAATCCCATAAACCAAAAATGCCTGCAAGACAACAGACAACAAAATACATTGGATATGCTTCCAGGCTTGAAAGCAAAATAAGAAAAGCAAAGCAGAAACTGTAACGACTTTTACATGCATTACTAGTGCATTGTGGATATTAATCCAAAAGGCCAGCTTCTCCTCCTGTTTCATCTTTCTAGGATCAATTTCTTCCAACCGAGAAACAAGTGACCTGCAAGGGAATAATTTTTCACTTTTTAATGTCATATGTATTTGCGACATGGTTATTATAAGAACAAGTTTCTTATGCCCGAAAGTCATACTTTATTACACTTCACACAAAAATATCCAAACAAAACCCTTTCTACCATTTCATGTGGCAGTGAATTCTCTGAGTACTTGTTATAAGAGGTAACTATTAGAAACTAAGAAAAAAACCAAGGCACCAATATTTAATCAGAAAGTCTAAACATAAAAGCACACTATGAAAATTGTATATTCAGCCAATAATTTTACATCACAACTGTAGCATATTGGTCCACAGCACCAGGGATATCCATGATGCTCCATCTTGGGTTCATAACAAATTTGATCACCAATTTCTTATTCCTTTTTTTATGTTGTTTTATCAGCCACCAGATGGAGCATATAGGAAGTGAAATCCACTGAAAACAAACAAAATAGAATGACACAAGGTTTTGAGTGAGAGTGAGAAGGCTCACCTAAATTTTCGTAGCATATATTCAGTTTCTTTTAATTTCCGACTCTCTCTACGTATCAGTTGCACCTTTACCATGGTGCAGTAAGGTCCACTGAATTCTTTTGATCCATCAAAGTGGAAAGGGTTATCAAAGTACGAATTGAATGAAGATAAATTCTTGCATTGCGAGCTCCACTTATCACTCTGACCTTGTGCAGAATGCTGGTACAGTGATTCTGAAATTGCACCAGGCGAAGAAGGGTAATCATTGTTTGTGAAAGGTGGGTCTGCAAGTTCGCAATATATAGCTGAAATACACTTAATCAACTCCTCAGAAAGCCAGTTTGGAGTCTCTGGAATATCATTGGAGAAACATGTCCCGAGATGCTCCGCCAGACTTAAGTTTGAAGAGGCAGTCTGGGCTTGCTGAAGAGAGAACATTTGAAGCCACAGATTAGGTACACCGATATATTGTCATTCAAGTCAACTACAAGCAGGTATATTACCAGGAAATGTCCTAGGAAAGCGTTAATGTTCCCTTGAGGGGATACTAATATCCACATATAAAGTTACCTCCAGCATTGACAAAGGTAGAGAATGGTACGAGTCTACAGCTTTAGTTGGAAATTTCGTTGGCGAAGTTCTAGCTAAACAAGCTGAATGCTGAGAAAGCAATGAGTGGCTGCGATGAATACTAGAATCCAGTAGCATCCGTGTTCCCCAAATGTCATTGCATGCATCTGGTGGTTTAGCAGTTGAATTCTGAGGAAACTTAAGATGACTGGAGCGGATGATTGAATCGTCTTTCTCTGACATAATATCATATCCAGCCACTTCAATAATTTCGTCGTGCATGACTGAAGTCGATTTAGATCCTCCCTCCACGTTGGATGGATTTGATTGTTGTTGATTAAATTTTTTCCGATACATACAAAGAAGATATTGTTCCAAATAAGCAACTTCCAATTCTAAGACTGAAATTTCCTTTATCAGTTCTTGGGCAGGCTGAATTCAAGCAAAAGGAATATCAAGCGTTTGTGAAAAGCAAAATCAGCAAGTAGTATGACACATATCAAGTTCAGTGGATCATTCTTCTGCACAGATCGCTAGTAAAGGAAGAC
>QEOT01122345.1:12253-25897 GCA_003123785.1 Pterocarya stenoptera | reverse complement strand
ATCAGTTTTTGTAAGTATTGAAGATTTTAATGCAGGAGGCTTACTAAAACTAACAGTCAAAACTACAATTTCTATATATTATATGTGGAAGGTGCGATGGTGATTGTAAATGGTGGTTAATGTTGACGCCTAAGCTTCAACTTCCAAGCCTTTGTTTGAGTCACTGGCACTCACTAGCCTTTTCTAATGTCAACCATTAATAGCCATAAATGTTAATTTAAATTGACAGTGTTTTTGAATTTGTTTTAATTTAAATTAATTTAATGTATATACGACAATCAATTTGAAAGTCACCGAGAAGTTTGTGTGGGAAAGTGAGAAATAGTATAGATGAGTAGACGAGAAAGAGGAAGGATAGTGTTTCTAGAAAATGGAGATCAAATAAGTACAAAACGAATAAACTTTACTAATGTAAAAAGACAACAAAGTCGGCAAATGAAGAGCAAAAACAAAGGAGAACTGGATTTGGTGAGAAAATCAGGGGCAAAATAGTGAAAAAATAATGGACGAAAACACTCTGTATTTCCTTGCTTATTTAATAGAGTTTATTCAAGAAAGCAGAGCCAGCAAAAATTCTTATTTACATGCATCTTACATGCTAGGTCAAAATTTTTAAAATCTTCCATTAGACTTTGCTGTCCAATTCAATGTTCAACCCCGGCTAATGAAGGCCCGTTTCAAATTCTCTCAAATCATTAGGATAGGATTGGACAGTGAGATGTGAATTTTTAATTTTAAATAAAAGTTTAAAATATTATTATTATTTTGAGATTTGAAAAAGTTGAATTATTTATTATAAATACATTTCGACTCAGTTCAACATCTAAACGCAATCCAAAGTATATTTCCACGCATGAAACAATGCACTCTATCCCAGCAGAACATGGGTTTAAGATGGTATTTGGATATGTACAAATGTCAATGTTTTATGGGAACTTGAATTCAAAACAGTGTGCTGTGAATTTGGATATGCCAAGTGGATTTTATGAAAACAAATTAGGATGATATGATCTGTTTTTGGAAATGAACACTGCCTATATAATGTGCTTTATACTACTTGCATCTGTTTTCTTGTCTGTATATCAGAATCTGTTTTTATTTTTTAGTTTTCAAATAGGTCTGTTGTTGGACTGATTTTGTGTGCATAGCTAAGATACCATTTATTTATTTCCTCACACATTGCATCTTTCTTTTTCCACAGTGCTACTGAGTTGAAACTGGTGGGGAAGATAACTGAAGTCCACCGTGCCTTCGAGTTTATTCTATATGAGCTTAAACTGATGGAGAAGATAATTGAAGAAGACATTTTACTTGTAAATTTGTAATGGAAGAGCTTGAATATCTGGACGTTGATCAGTCTGAGATTGCTTATGTCATCTACCATGCAAGAGGGAACATCGGAGAGTACTGGACATTACCTTGGTGACAAGAATGTTGACAATATATATGCATGCAGCTAGCTACATGCTTGGCATCTTATCTAAAGCACATTTAATTTATGAAGGAAATTTTGTTGCTTCAATCGTTTTTATATTTTTTGGGGATTTAGTTGCATTTAAATGTAGCTTTTTTGATCAATTAGTATGCTAGATTTTTTTTTTTAAGAGTTGGTACTCGAAACCGTTCATTTAAAATAGGGTTGACATGATAAAATCATTATAGTGGTGGAAAAATATTAATATTTCCTCATTTCAGACCATTAAAAAAAAAGCCAATTTTAAAAGGATTCTTCCCACTGTTTTATGAAGGAGATGTACTACTTATACCAATTAAGCATAAAACCAATACCCCGATCATCGATTGATCATATCATTTTCTCAAAAGTCTGTATGCAAGCTATGCATTCAAAACCCTAATCAAGAAAGTTTGAGTCTGATTTGTTCAAGAGAATAAAACCGAACCGTAGAAAGAGCGAAACATGAGAAATAAATTGAACCATTTATTGGTGTTGCATGTCTTAATTCCTTCTTTATCTTTTTATGTTAAAAAAAAAAAAACCGGGTTCAACCAAGAACTCGGGTTTTTCATCTGGGTTTCAGCCTGGATCTGACCTAGGCTAACCGGTTCAGGATTCTGGCCCAAATTTAAAACTCGGGTTTCCGAGTCGAAACTTGATTGAATAGTCTTAGTAAAATTAAGAAAGAGACAACGATATTTCTTTTCTTTTTTAATTTTAGCGTACCCTTTAAACAAATAAAAATAACTACTTTACATAACTGCTCATCCATACACTTGAAACAAATTTGAAGTCAACCACAATCGATGTCAACATTAAGAAAACCCTGCCAGCTAGCCCCCCCTCCTAGAATCCCCACTTCTCTTCATCACGACGCCATCACCATTGCATTCGTTCCCCTTTGTCCGTCCGTCTTTTAGATGGAAAACAACTCATCTTTCTGCTATCATTATGGGTCAAGATTACATTTCCTGGACCAAGAGTTGCTGTCAATCAGAAAAGTTCGATTCCCAAGGTTGAAGCAGGCTTCCTTTGTTGTGCGTACAAGTTGGATTCAATGTTGTGATCATCTTCGTAGCCATCATAATCAACATGACACCTTTTAGAAAGCTGACTTCCACCCACTAGATTTGCTAAATTTCCAATATCTTCAATGGTTGCATTCAAATGGACATCAATATTTTCATGATGGGGCACACCTGCATGATCTTTGGCATTCTGTTCGTGCTGTTTGTATAACAGATGAACTCCGCAATGTTTGAAGATCATTGAATTTGGATCATTGCTTTCAAATATAATCCTCAGATTGTCTACTAAATTTTGAGTGCTTTCAAATATAATCCCCAAATCATCTGCCTGATCTACACTCACAGCTCGTAGGCACATAATATCTTCTGTAGTTAAGTACCTTAACCATACATGATCTGAATCAATTTCATCAAAATTTGAATGTGCATCCCAATAATGACTAGCATAGGCATCTCCTCTTATGATGGAAACGTCCAAAGTAATAGTTGCAAGGGGTTCAATAACAGCACAAAAAGCAATTCCTATGATGTCATCCAATTTATATGGTGGGGCCACTTTAATATCAAATTCACACCGATGACTATTTGAAGCGATTTCCTTGCAATGGTTGAACCAATCTGGAATCTTCTTTCCCGGAAATATCATCTCAGCCTGTTGAATGAATACATCATAAAATATATTTCAACCATATTCATATATATAAACCAATTAGGCACACAAAACGAGTATAAAAGGAAAAGAGAAATATATATATATATATAGGGACTTACTCTATTCCATGCAGGATTTGACATCCAATTTCCCATATTCACTTTATAGCATTTGGCCAAGCCAATCCATTCTAGCCATGGGAAATTGAATTCTTTTGATATTTCTGGTAAACTTTCCAGTGTTATGCATCCACTAGCATAAAGCACTACTAGATTCGGTGGAAACTCTTTAATTTCTTGAAGTTGCTTGCAATCATTCAATTTAAGATACCACAATCTAATAGATGTTTTGATGCTTGAAGGAATGCTTACGATATCACTGCATGATAGATCTAAATAATCCAAATTGGAAAAGATATGACATAGCCCAAAGAAATTCGATTTTGATAGGCCAGAGTTTGTAAGAATCAAATAAAAATTAGAAGTGGATGAATTTGTTGGAGGCAGCAACGGGAATAATTCTGAAGCTTCATTTTCCCAGCTTGTAGACACTACATAGGGCGTGGGTTGTCCAGTATGCACCTCCTCCTCCATCCCAAAACTTATAATATTTGGACAATTGTTGAGAATAATCCCCACTAGAGATCTCAACTTATGAATGCTACTTGGTAGACCCTTAAGGTTTACGGAGCGACTTAGGTCTAAAGTTATAAGCCCAGTGAGGTACCCAATGGATGAAGGCAATTCTTCTATTGCGGTGCCCGTTAAGTTTACTTCATCTAAATGTTTCATTTCACATTCTATTTCAGGAAAGTTTTGAAGGCTTGAGCACTCACTAAGATCAAGGCGTTCCAGAGATTTCAATTGGAGTCTCCTTGGAAAGCTCTTTAGATTGAAACAATTACCAAGTCTCAAGTTAACAAGCTTATCAAGGAATCCAACAGAATCATGAACTTCAACTAGATTTTTACAACCATAAAGATCTATTTCCTTCAAATTTGGGCACCTTGAAATATCCGAGAGTTTCGTCAAGAAATCACACCAACTGAATTTCATAATCGTGAGATTCTGTTAAAAAGAAAAGAACATCAAACTAAGTTTAAAGAAATAAATATTGAAAATAATAATATAAGTTGTACCTTAAATTCCAAGTGTATCTCCTGGATGCGACTACTGGGCATGCGTAGAATAAAGAGTTTGTCCCCACAAAATTCAGGTGGCATAGATTGTAAAGGACAGTTAGGCCAATCAAGCACACTTATTGAATTAGGTAGACAATTAGGTTCACCAGAAAAGTGTGCATTGTGGCATATAAATAATCTGAGTCTTTTCATATTCTTGAAGACCTTGGGACTCAAGCGGATAATATCATCACCTTCAGGAAAATCTACAACAATTGCTTCAACTCTGTATGTTCCCTATATAGGAAGACAATGCATGTTTAAGTGTGCCAACAAATTAAAAAATAAATTATTCATATATTTATATACACACACGTAGAATATGTCACAAGTGCCAAATTAGAAACAATGTTTAATTAAAAGAGATTTTGATCTGACTTACTATATCTTTCTCTAGTACTTCGCGAACATCTTTATGAAAGAATAATCTGCTACGTTCTCCTGGATTGTTGGGAGATTCTTGTCGAACAACTTCTCTACCCATATCTCGTAACAAGTCATGCATTTGCAATTTTCCGTCGAAGTACTCTACCGAAATAAGACACTTCTCCCTAAGTCTTGGGATCGAAAAGTCTGGCTTAAAACCAAAACTATCTAGCATCTTAATGACATCAACAAGCCGTTGTCCATTGAAAAAACATGCAATGTCAAGAAAAACTTTCCTTTCATTTTCTCTTAATTTATCATAACTTGTTTGAAGTATTTTTTGAATATCTTCGTGAGGGATTTGCTTGTACTCATCCATTGCACTTACCCACTCACTTTCACTTCTACCATATAAATCCGAACCAAGCACCGTCAAAGCTAGCGGAAGCCTTTGAGCATAATTTACGATCTGTTCTACAAACTCTCCATAACCGTCAACCGGTTTCTCTCTTTGGAAAGCATGCCAACAAAATAGTTGACAAGCATCATCTTGATTCAATCCTATCATCTCATACATTGAATCAACTCCATGAGCAGTCAACAAGTGTTGATTTCTTGTTGTGATGATGATTCTACTTCCTTCACCAAACCAATCACAAGCTCCTGCTAATTTTTTTAATTGACCCAAGTGGTCTACACCATCAAGAATTAGAAGAACTCTTTTAGAGTGAAGCCTACGCTTTATCATATTGATTCCCATATCAAGACTATCAACCTTCAAACTTTTACATTCTCCAAAGATCTTAGAAAGAAGGAACTCTTGCAGTTGGACCAAACGATTCACTTGATTCCAAGTGTCACTATCAATTGGAAGAAAACAACTAGCTTCAGATCGAAAAGCAATCGAGTTATAAATTGCTTTAGCTAGAGTTGTCTTACCAATTCCCCCAACTCCAAAAATTCCAATCATTCGTATGTCTTTCGTTCCAACACTTAAACGCAATTTGACGTCTTCTACATAAGGTTTTAATCCAACGGGATGCTCGGCAACATGTAAATATAAATGATCATTTGCCATTCTTGAGACGTCTTGAACAATTTCTTCAATGAATTCTGATTCTTTCCTATAAATAAGAAATAGGATTAATTAATGAATCAGCTCTTCGCATGAAAAACAATTAAGAATATAATCTAAATAAATTTTTTCCCACAACCTGAAAATAAACTAAATAAGAAAGACAAGGAACATAAGCAGAGCGTACGAGTTGATCGATCTCTGCATGTACTTTAGTTTGTGATCATAAAAAGGCCAAACAAAAACTTAGATTTTTATATAGTTTCATTCAGGTTGTGATTAGTTCAATTTATTCAGCTTTAATTTCCAATAAACTTATAAAGAAATTAATGTTTTAATTCCATATTAAAACCCATATATATATATACAAGACGCAGACTAGTGATTTATACATAGAATGGGGGCAAAAAGGCAATCTTGAATGGAAGGCATAAAAGTGGGCGGTTAGAAAATTAACCGGCCATTTCTGATCATATGGTATCCGGACAAATTGGCAACTTCTTGAAGGGCTGCCTTCCACAGCTGCAACTTCATGTGATCTACGTTCAATTTCTCAGCATGTTTAGCCAATGCTTCCCCAAAACTCTCTCTTTGATGGCGTACATCAGATGGATCTACATGGTAAAACACAGATAGAACCCTTTGTTGCTTTGATTTTTTACTTTGATCAAGCATCTTCAATAACTCATCCAAACACCATGTTGACGATGCATAATTTTTTGAAAGTACAATGATGAAAATTCTTGAACCTTCTATAGCTTGGAAAAGTGCAGGTGAAATTTCATCACCTCGTCTAAGCTCATCCTCATCTAAGTAGGTGAGGATTCCCTTTCGATTCAAAGCAACGTAGAGATGGGCAGTAAAAGTATTACGGGTATCATCTCCTCTAAAGCTCAAGAACACATCGTAGTGCCATGGAGAGGTGTCTGAAGAAGAGGATGAACTAGAAGAGACTGTAGATAAGGCCATGGAAGAAATTAGTCAGTGTACGTGTGTATGTAATGCTTGATGATCACTCTAGTTACTGGATGTAGAGAGTTGGAAATCATCGACTCTCCTTTAAAAGGACAAGTCCATGCTTCTTTCTACACCATACGGGTTTCAGTTAATGGTATCTTCATGGCAACTTAAAGAAAGATGCCGCTTTAAGTCAATGCCGATTGAAGTCATGCATTGAGTCAATGCCTCGTTAAATTATTGAAAGAAAGATGTTCGGTAACTTCTTGGCAATTTCCTTGCAGCTTCTAATTCAGACATTTTAAAGAGATGCGATTTTGACACAAAACAAAAAAAAAAAATTAGTGGTACGTACAATGACAACTGCAATACTCCTACATATAGTGAAATAATATTATTTTTAAAATTTATACACTTTAAAATTAAAAGTTTTAAAAAAATATTAAATTGTGAAAAACTTGTTAATTAAGTGGTTGCCATTTTATCATTTCTGGAAAAAAAAAAAAATCACCACAAATAACTCTCAAAATCGCTACAAAAAACCTTTCTTAGCGATTTATGTTGCACTTCACATTTGTCGCATTTTTTGACTCACTTAAAAGTTTAACAAGCAAAACCCAAAAATCGTCCCAAAAAATATTTATTTGCAGCGATTTTTTTCGTTGCTAATATTGTAAATTACGCCGCAAATAACGTTCATATTTCAGCATTTTATATCGTCGGGAATAAACAAAATATCACCGCAAATATCTTCATATTATTTGCAGCATGTTCAAAAATCGCCCTGAATAATATTTTTTGTGGTGGTTAAATTTGCCGCAACTAATATAATTGCAACAATTTTATACTTCCAAGCGAGTAATTGTCGCTGCAAAACAGTATTGCGGCGATTTTCTTTTGCCGCAAACAGCCTTATATGAAGAGAAAGTATTTCCGGCGAACTGAACTCGCGGGAAATGATGTTTCAGAAAATTAAAAAAAAAAAATGCACAAAACAGAATAAATAAAAAATATAATGCACATCCAAATTATATTCACTATAAATTTCTAAATTCGATTCACACATCTTTTCTTTTTTCACATTACCTAGCTCCACTCAATGCTGCATGTGCAAACTACTAAATCAAAAAAACACTCAACCAAGAAAGAGGGTGAAAGGGTGCTCACAGTCATCACACCAAGTGACAGGTTTTCGTACAACTGGTTACAACAAATTTTAGACACCCCATTACAACACTTTTGCAAACCATGGTTCATGACCTCACTGGCTCTTCTAGTAAAATCTAGTCAAAATTGCCATATGGGTTAATGGAACCCAAATTGACTTAGAAAAGGAACTAATGAGGACAAGAAAATGAAACTGTTCTTACAGTTACACTCACATTTTGCCGACAAAATGGACTTGAAAAAAACTAAACCCCATATTTCCAATTAAGTGAGGCTAGTTGAAAGAAAGCCCCAACCCCATTCTTAAACAAGGGATTAACTATGTTTGCACATTGTCAACACTCAATAAATATTGGTTTGATCGATCATGTGTTCCTTAACTATCAATTCCAGACCAACAATTGGCAATGATTTTTAATCTCCATACTTCAAGTTTTACAGAAGGAAACAAAACCACATGAAAAACACCATAGACATGAAGTCCATCAAGAATTAATAGCTGAAACTGAAACTTTATCATAAAATAAGAAGCTAAAAAATGGAAAAAAAAAAAAAAACACATACCAAGCTCTTCATATATTAGCCTTCAGGTATGATATGTACAAAATGCCTGTCCAGATACACCGTGCCGTCTCTCCATAGATGTACCACCTAAGGTTTTGAGACAAAAACAGATAATTCCTTAGCTGAAAAAATACTTTTGATATGCATACAAGTAAAATACTTTTGATATTACCATCTGATGTTCAACCAACATCAGATGGTAATATAGAAGCAACCTAACTTCCAATACAGACACAGATTTGATGAATTTATATATATGTATGATCGAATGAAAGATTCAATGTGATGATATGACAGGAAATTAACATCCTATATATGGATCAAAGAGTAGTAAACAAGATCAAAAGAAGTTCATTTATAGTGATTCAAATGAATTAATTATTAACAGTTATAATGACCTTAAATTAGAACATTTCATAATGAAAACAATATCACTTGAAATACTCATAGTATAGAGGACCTGTTCCAGTAATTCTTTATATCATTATCCGTTCTTCCGGGTAACTGTGCTGCAATAATAGACCACCTGTTCGTGCAAATTAACAAAAAAGTTGATAGAGTAAACACAAATTAATTAAGGCGCTGAAAATATAGAATTGAAGATGATAATCTCTCTTCCACCTAAATTGTTATATAAATATCTCGGTATGGACGACGATAAAAATTACCTGCTCCCGATGCTGATAAAGAGGCTGCAAATTATCTTCTCTTCCTCTTCTGAAAAACCTCTGTGCTTGATATTTGGGCGGAGGTAGTTCAACCACCTACATTTTGCAAAAATGTAAGTGCAATCTGCAGATTACATGTTGCACATGTTCGTCCCACCCTTGATCCCTCCCTACGCACAATTTTAATGTGAAAGGAAATTTGGGGCAATGCAGTTTCACGGTTAGGTATGCATGCATGTGTGCACACAAATCACATTCTAAAAGAGGCTCACACTATTAAGGTTTACTAATAAATTTGACGCCACCACTCTCATTGCAGTTCCACATTCAAGCCACCCGCTTTATCATAGGGCTGGTGATTTACAAGAGACATGTCATGCACTAGCCTTAAGGAGCTGGTAAACCATCATGGTTTCAATTTGCTGGATTGCTTCTGCACAATCATTTTTTTTTTTTATCAGTTGTTAGGAGTCACTTGTCTGTCAGGTGGGAAATTCTAGGTTTATTGTATTTTCCAGCCCCAAGAAAGAAGAGAGGTTTTGAAATTCTTCTCGAACTACGATCCTGTAAACAGTGAGAAAAAAGAAACGACACCACTTTGAAGGGGTGGATAAATGGATTGCATGAAAATGGCTTTGAGCTGGATAGAGAAATGAGCCCTCACACTAATTCTAAGGAATTGATTATGTATATGAACTTAAATGGAGCAAAACCAAAGAAGCTTATTAGGTCACGCTATGGAAAAAGAAGAGAGAACTTATCAAAAGAAGAATGTTTTTTGCTTAGGATCAACACCATCTGCAACAACCTGAGGAGAACAAACTTGGATATAAAGTCCAGACAGGAATATCAATGACACAAAAGCAAAATGATGTACACACAATAATACTAGACTGTTAATGACAACCAAAGTACAATAAAGAATCATCACAAAGTAATTTTCAGGATAAAGTTATTGTCACCTCAGATCTGCACGTTTGAGTTTTTACAGATACATTTACAGCTTGATACTCTTCAGTCACCTGTAATACATCCATGTTTTAGTAGTTATGCTTCACCAAATTTTAATAATCAGAATGTCAAGAATTTTGAAGATTACCAACCCAAAACTCAAAGTTGAAGATATCATGTGATGAAGACAAGTGAAATCTGAGACCCTACAGAAAAGGTTTCAAAACTTATAAGCATCAACATGCAAAAGCATGCATACTATCTGATCAGAATGTCATATGAAATGAACTATGAAGAGATCAGAAAACGAACAAGGAAAGAGATTTATCTTAAAGCTAGAGCACTTTATCAAGCAGGATGGGCATGTAAAGTCTTCAGTTACCGCAAGTTCATGAATTAACCAGGTTACAGCTCAAAGATCACAACCATGCATTAACGGGGAAAAAGCATACATCATACAGAACTATTTATTTATAAGTAAAAATTTTATTAATAGCAATCTAATGGAAGCCCAAATACAGGACTTATACAATGGAAGACGCCTAGTTAGGAAAAAAACTATTCGGAAGGATTTAAAAAAGCAGGGAAAATTTGAAAGAGGAATTTCCATTAGCATCAATATCTACTATATTCTTACAAGTAAATGGAAGTGCAAAATGAGAAAACCCTTATTCTTTTATGAATGTCTAACTGATAAACCTCATCTAAAACCAAGTACAGATCGAATCACAGAACATTTTTATGCTTGCAATAATGAGAGATAAAATGAAGTGATTATAGAATTGTTGATACTAACAACAATTGAAATGCAAATCTTTTTTCATGACTCAATAAAGGACTCCCAAAAATTCTTCATTTAAAAAACCCAGACTCTGTTTCTAACAACAACCACGAATATGCGAATGACAACAACCACAATATAAACTTGGGCAAAATAAAGAGAGTGCAGACAATGGTGAAGGTTTATTCGGAAACAAACAAAAAGAGAGAGAGAGAGAGACCTCCAAGGGCGTGTTTGTATCGTTTGACCTAGCGTGAAGGAGAAGGGGGCTCCAACGGAGGACTGGCGACGGCGTCGAGGTGTGNCGATGTAGAGAAATCCGAGAGAGAGAGGCGAGGCCAGATCGGGGGGGAAAAGGAAAGAGATCGGCGGGGGGCTGCGGAAGAAGGAGGGGGTGGCCGTCGAGGTGAGGTGGCGGTGGCATGGTGGGGTCGTTGGCGAACGGCAGTGCGCGGCGGAGGCTTGAGGGAGAAGAGGGATCGGGGAGAGAGAATGCGGAGGTGGGGGGAGATGGGAGGAAAATGAGGGGGAGATGGGAGGGAAATAACCAAGGGAAAACGCGGGGCAATTAAATTTAATTATTATTTTGCGGCGACATTATATCGCTGCCATATATTTTTTATATAATAATAAAATAATATTAATTTTTTTTTTAATTCTTGAATTATTTAATTTCATTATATTTTACCATTTTATCAATTATATGTTAATTAGTAATAATATTATAGTCCTCAAAAAATTGTTGCAATCAAATCATGGTAGGAAGTAAGGAAATAAAATATTTTTTATTCCTTTTGGTCATACTCTAGTAACTATCAAATTTAACCCACAACACTAACTGTAACAAAAAGTCATCCCTTTTACATTTGTATAATCCAATACAACACATTTTGAGAATCTATTAGCCAAACACCCCCTTGGATTTGCATTTGCATTTATATAATTCAATGAGAGTGCTTTTCAATAGTGTTAGATTGTAACCAAAGAAGCCTTATTATTTAAATAGCATTATTCATTAGCCATTTCTTGAGTTTTGGATCATTTCTTGAGTTTCTGAAGACCAAAAGCCTTTTATAGTAAAGCATAGACGTTAATAATACGAGCCAATAATCCGCGCAATGTGTGGATTGTTGTGTATGAGAAAGAGAGATTTAGAGGGAGACCAAATTTTATAGTAGATAAATTTGAAATGGTTTATAGAACGGTTTATTTAACGAAATAATATAAAAATTGAAATAGTGCATTTGTGTGTAGATTTAAATCGATTTATATATTTACATGTAAAAAAAGAAATGAAACTTAAAAGTTACAGTAATTCATATTAAAATATAAATATACACAACAATCCGCACATTGCGTGGATTATAGGCTCGTATATATATATATATATATATTTTTAACAAAATAAATTTCTCTTACGCAATAAAAATAAAAAATTTTAAAACAAAGCACTACTTGCTATTTATTATTTTTTATTTCTAAACTTCAAAATTTGGATTGGACATAGATTACCACATAAAATAAAAAGGTGTTATAACATTTATTTGTTATAAAAGTAGTATTTTATTAAAATACTACCTTTATTAGAAGATCTTGTATTTATTTATTTTCTTATTTTATTTTATTTTTCTCTATAAATATACTGTCTTGCTGTTCATAATATTCATTCCATATAGAAACCTATTTTTACTTATTTTCAACAATAATAATAATAATAATAAATAATTCTAAACATGCAATAAAATATTGGAAAAAAAGGAGATCAATTTAGAAGAAGTAACCATGTTGCTAAGAAAAATGAGTAAGATTGAGATTTATATGTGTATTAAGGTTTGATGCATATGATTAATTAGAATTTTTCAATGGATAATTTGATATGTTTAGTACGTTCTTGTTTGATGCATGAATTTCTGATTAAATATCAGATTCTCATGCATACCAGAAAGATAAAATGAAAATAATAAGTTTCATGTATGCCTGAATATTATTATGATGAGAGGATCTATATGCAGAGAACATGTCTTGTTTTGGTCCTACCGTTTTTTAAAGAAATGCTTATGACCAAAACATAAGAGATCAATACAACTATTTTCAAACTCAAGTGTTATTCAAACTCAAATTATTATAATTTGAGCTCCATACCGGGAGAGAAGTGAACGTGCGACGACGCAGGGAGATGGGCTGAGGTTGACGGTGGTGAGTGCGGCGGGAGAGCAGGCGCTGAGAGAGAGAACAAAGAGAACCGTGAGAGAAGGTTCGGCGTGGACTTACTGAGAGCAGAATGACGACTGAGCGGTGGGGGTTGCAGTCCAACCGTGGAGTCTTGCTTTCCGACGTCCTCTGTTGCCGGTGAAGTGCGGGGAAGTATCGGGGCTGAGAGCACATAACTTGCTCTGTTTTTGGTGCAGGAAACAGGGGCTTCCGTGTGGTTGAGGGTGCTGTTTTCCGACATGTAGGGTGTTGCGAAGGGGCAACGGTGGTGGTGGTGGTTTGTTGGCGGCTCCTACGGCAGCGTGGGCTACCAGTGGTGGTCTGGTTCGGTGGGCGGCACGGGATGTTACATTGGGTTCTGTCCTCTATTTCCTTAAATATTCTCGGTGGGAGTCTTTGGGCTGCTTCATGGAAGCAATACGACTTATGGGTAGAATTCAGTCCTCTATTTGCTTTAATAAAAACAGTGGTGTGGAAAATCATAGGGGCGCAACTCTGGTGGTGAAGGGGATGAAGACAATAGGATTCTTCTCGTCGAAGGTCTTCCTCTTCTCTTGAAGGATCATACATGTCTGCTTTGTTGAAGTC
>QEOT01122344.1:0-25846 GCA_003123785.1 Pterocarya stenoptera | reverse complement strand
TATTGCCCATACTCCTTATATCGTCCCTACCGAAAATGGTCGACTAGAAAAAGGAACAAAGCCGGCCTGAGCTGAGTGAGTGGAATTTGGGATTTTCCATTCCAATGGTCGACTACTCGGTCTCACTATCCTTTCTTGCCTACCAATCCTTTTGGAAAGCTTCTACTTGCTTTATCATTAATAATAATACTGGATCTAACTTATATGCCTTCTTCAACGAAGATAATCAATGTAATAAGATATCTCTCTCTCTCTCTCTCTCTCTCTCTATGAGAAATTCTTTAATCACAAAATATTACACAAAAATAAACTCACAAATTGATGCGGTACGTCAAATTATAAAATTACGTAAAGTAAATCTAACAGATCATATGAAACCATTTCAGTTTATGTGTTTATTTTGAGTAATTCTACATACAATCCTGAAGTGCGTAAATACCGCATAATCGTTTTGAAAAAGAGTGAGATTCACAATTAATTTTTTTTTTTTTCATGTAAATCTCATATTTTATTCATTTTTTTCAAAATGATTACACCGTAGTTACACAATTCACAGTTGTAAATATCTTTTCTCCGTAGGGTGCCTCCACATGGAGCATGGAATTGCCTTTGAATGTCAAGTCATTACAACATATGTGCAAAATCATGTATGCGTGCCGGCATTTTATTTTTTTCTAGAAAACAACTCTATACTTTAGATGAATTTTAACAATAAAGAAACAGAGACAAAATATAGTTTTTTTTTACAAAACTGATACTAAAATATAAAGAGAGAACATATTGAACAATAGTAGCTAGGAAACAACTTTTCCACTACAATAACATGAAAACCCAAGACACCTAACTACGAGTGGGCAGAAAAAAAAATAACTAGGAAAAATGGGAGATTCATCTAATTAATGCCTACAACAGATTCATCCAGAAATAAAGGAATGCAGAGACTTCAGTAAGTGAAACATAGGATTTCCAACAAGACAAACAGACTATAGTCCTGGATTCCCAGCAAGTGCAATTGAAGACTTAAGGGTGGTCTGTAAACATGTGGCTGACGTTTTTTTTTATAAGAAAAAAGATTCTAAGCTGACTTTGATTGCAACAAAAACTAGGTTTAGGTTTTGGAAAGGATTCTGTTCTCAGACCTCTAACCAACCATGACCTCCAACAAACTGATCTTCTCTGTAAGGTCATCCTTGGCAGCTCCCATTTTTGTCCTATTGCAATTGCCAGTTTACCACTGATCATCTAAAGATCCGATACAGGTTATGTGTTCTAAACTTGGTCAGATATGTAATTCTGGAAATCGGACATATTCTGGCTCGCCTTTTTCCTGTTTGCTGGGTCTATTTTAGAAATTTTAGGAGTTAATTCTAGGACACATCATAAGACCCTATCAAACTCCAATCCCATCTGCATGCAATACTTGCTTGGACTTCTAGGTTCTACATATTGCCAATGAGGTCCATCCACAAGAGACATGATATTTAAGTGGAATGTTCAGCATTCCACATATGCATATACGACTGACTCTCCACCTGTCTTAATTTGACTACCTGCAAAGCAAACAGAAAAAGTTGCACCCCAAGTTGGTTTGGAATTTGATGTCTTTCCAATCAATAAATGGTCTATCATAGCAGGACAAAAAGATGGATTCCTTCAACCTTTATTCACTAAGTCCATGTTTCTGGCTCCATTTTTTCCAGTGTTGCATTGCCACGCCTTCTTTCGAACATCATTCCCAGGCTTATCCTCTATCAAAGAACTTCCCCATACCACTAAAAGCACTTTCAACCAGTTACAATCATATCAAGCCATACATTTGGGGTCCATACACACCTACCTTACCTGGGAAGGGCAGAACCCAACATAAAAGACATAATTCCATCTAGCCTCAAAGATACCATCTCCCATATTTCTCAAGCATTTCCAATAAGCTCTGAAACGATTCTAAGTTATCTGGTTATATATTCAGCATATGAGCAAAGACAAAAACTACCCATCCTACAACTCACTTCTCACTTCTACTCAACCTTCATATCTTCTACGGATACAGAATTAATAAAAGGCACATCTTTGTCAAGGACTGTTGTCATCCTTTCTACTTTCCTACTAGGAATCACTAAGAAACCCATTCCCTTTCTCAATCTCTCTTTCCTAAAATCTCAGTGTTCATTGAATCTTTTCCATTTTCACTTTCTATCCCACAATTACAATACATCATCTAATAGGATTGGAAACTCAAACACTTTACTGAGTCCCTTTGTTTAAATTGCTTCTGCCTGAGTGAATTGGGAAATTGAAAGGATATTAATATTGTTTAATGGTGGGCCTGCATCAATTACTAAAACAACAATGTACTGCAGCATTACATAAAATTGACATTGCAATTTATAAATCTGGACCTTTGTTTCATAATAGTAGTAGTAGTAGTAGTGAGCTTTTACTTCTTCTCCATTCTGTAATTTACTTCTTATTTTGTTTTTTCTTGTATTGATAAGCTATCCACAAATAGGATCTCTCAAATCCTAAGCTTCCAGTGAGGTTTTTATAAACCACATATCTGGCAAACTCACATGCATTCCACTAACAATGAAAAACAAAGATTTAACTGAAGAAATTGAAGTAAACGCAACACTCAAAACATTGAAAGAATAGAATAAAAGAGGGGTTCTTGAGCAGTAATTCTAAGTTAACACCAAGAAAATCCATCTTTGTACTCTGGTTAGTTAGCTGTACTCTACTAGAATTAGAACTATTTGAGAGAAGGTAGTAGATTATACTTCAAACAAATGGTTCTTGTAGCAGAGAGTCCAATCTGAATCCCTCGAAGCAACAAGGCCACCTCCATCAGTGCTTATGGATTCCGCACAGGGACATGATAACTGAGAAGGAAACTGTTCTTTACCGTTCCCCTCAGTTCTCGGTTCATTATCTACAAATTCAGTAGACCTAGAGTTGTTAGTTAATGTCTGATCACTCGCTACATCAACATTGGCATCGGGACTCCGACAGGATTTTAACTGGTCGTCACCGCAGCCATTGGCATCTTCCTCTTCATCTGACAAGCATCTGCAACAATCAAAATCATCCATCTCATATATCCGGCTAACTAATCCGTCCCTCCATGATATTCTCATCTGGGATTGTGATACGTTATCCAAAGTAGAATTAGAAAACCAGGAAGCCTGGTCATCCAAAATTTTCTGAAATTGGGTAAGATCAATGGACCTGGAAGAAGTAGTTAGACAATCAAATTGGAAACTTGAGTCAAAAGGACCCCCGATTGATATGTGGCTCTTGGGAGACAAGTTTGTCATTTGAAGAACTTCAGCCACCAAATTGAGTTCAGATTCAAAGTGATCTTTCTTGTAACTGTCTTCATTTAACCATGACAGGCCAACAATTCTACCTGAGCTCGATTCTGATTGTGGGGTTCGCATAACATTTCCACTACCCAAAGAGTCCATGGAGAATGGAGAATTTTTACCTTCAAGATCGAAAAAGTTTTCTCTACTTTCTTTTGCAATGATAGCTTCCCAACTAGGTGTCGCATGGGGAGAAGACGCGGTGGATAACCCTTCAAATTCAGGAATTACATTTGCAGATATTAAATAGGTGTCCCTTCTCCTGTTATTATTAGTGGTACTTACCGTATTACCCTTACTACCTTTATCTGAAGAAAACCCTTGACCAGTTGGCGGTGAGGAAGGAGAATGGATTATATCATGCCCTCCTAACCTCCGACGTCTACATGACCCATCATCTTCTGAATTCTCCTTCTGGCCCTCATCCTCCTCATTACATGGAGATAGAAGCCAATGCATCGAAGCCTCGGTGGGTTCATGGATAACAGTTGAATCATCACCAATTCCTATAGCATTTTCTTCTTCATCACCATCAAAACTATCAAAAGGCTTAACTCCGCCAAAGCTAAAATCATGTTCTCCTACAGTTAAAATCCCTCTAGGCTTACACTTCCTCTTGTCAGCTACCCCAGAAACAATGTGGCCAGCACCATAACAAGTAGGAGTGATCGCGGTCGAGACAACTGACCCACATTGTATCTCAGGCGACAGAGAGGCCTGAATAGGAGGTGTCTTACTATTACTCTTGTTTGAGTTCTCCTCCACAACCTTTCCAACTTCGCAACCCAAAGCTGACCCATTTGATGTCTTAGTTAAAGGAGTACAAGTTGCATCAGCATCCCGTGGTTTGAGCTCAGTGCCCTCACATAGATCATCAACCATCCTCACCAGGCCTTTTCCTTCAGATCCAAACGGCAGCTTATTCGCAGAGTCGCCACAGTTGTTCAAGACTACAAAATTTTTCGACTTTTGCGCAGTTCTAGAATGGGTTTTTTTCCCAGATTGCCACTGGTACAGGCAAGGTGGGTTTTTCTTGAATCTCGGCGCTTTCTGTGATAAGAGTCTATCTGGGTTTTCTTCAACAGTTGATTTTGACAGATTGTTCTCCTTTGAGGTCTTGGATTTGGATAGTTTTGAGACCCTTCCATTTGGGGCTGATTTGGGGGTTTTGGAGAGAGTTTTGGGTCTTTCAATAGGAATTTTCGACTTCGAATTAGAAGAAGGAGAGGAAGAGTTAGAGGAAGAGTGGTGAGAGAGAAAAAACCTGAGGCAACCTCTAGGAACTTCAATAGACGCAGAAGAAGCCTCACTGCAATTGCTATTGCTGCAACTAGAAATGGCATCGAGGTCCTGAAACGGGTTTTGAGAAGTACTCTGCTTCTTCTTCCTCTGGTTGCAGTCTTCGTTCTTCGCAGGTGCTGGTGATAGAGAAGGTTTCTTTGGGATCTTCGACGAGAATGTCCGGTTCATTGTGCGAAGAAACCGCGGGTGAGAGGGACACGCGATCTTTACTGTCCTGCACTGTGTGCTGCTACTGCTATGGCCAAATTATTTGAAAATGAATGGAGGAGGGGGAAGGGAAGGGAAGGCAAAATCTTCGGGTTGCCTAGTTGTCTTGAGCTGATAAATGAATGAAAATGAACGCAGAAGGCTGAAAATTTAGCACGAGCTCTCGGCCCACACTCGGCCCAATATGGACTTTGCTCCCTTGGCCCATGCCAATGCTACTAAACAGTCTAAACTCATCCTTCCGGCAAGTTTCTAGCTTTTCTAATATTCCATTTTTTTTAATTTTTATATATTTCTCAAGTGTATTATGTCAAAATTGTGACGAAAACGGCAGATGACGACAACTTTTTAGTAGCTAAAGAGGGTGATTATCAAAGTTTAATAGCTTGAGGGGTGATTGCAAATTGGATGGTAATTTTGAACAAAACTTGTGTATTTTTTTATAGGTCGAGTCTTGAAAAAAATATAAAAATTGAAAAAAGAAGTGTAATGAGCATTGGCAATGGCCTATTCTAAAATTTGACTAGAATTTGAAGTTTTAGCTATAGCAAAATTTTTGAAAAGGTTAATCTACATTGGACTGGCCATCTTAAAGTTAAAATAATAATATAATATTATATATTTTAATGTTATTTTTAAAAAATTAATATTTTGTAAATACACTTGTATTTATTATTTTGTATTAATATTAAAAGAGAGAGATAGTTGGATTAAAAAATTATAAAATATTGATTTGGTCAACATGCATGACTTTCTAAATATGACTAAGGGTCTAAACTACTATAGTTCAAAATTTTACAAATATTCCAATGCTGAGGGTCTTGTCCCTCTGACACTTCTCTGATGATTACAACAGAGTCACACGTGAAATTTGTTACATTTTGTCCAACATTGTCACACATGCATACCGCCATTGACTTTTTTTGTCCTCATAACCTCCATTTTAGTAGAAACATTCGAGTTGAACTACCACTTCTTTATCTAAAGATGCAATGGCTGAAACATTTGTGGCTCTTCTGTGTAGACATTATGAGAATGAAATTGGTTAGCAAAAGACAGTTCACACATTCCATCTGTTGAATGGTTTGATGAAATTACTATTTGCGTTCAAAGTCAATCTCACACATAACAACACCATATTGGATTAATCGCATAATTCCAAATATCCTTAAACTTAAAAGAGCCTATAACATTATGAACAGTCAATTTTGTTTGACATTTTCCTTTTTCACTTATGTCCCTCTACATCCTCATTACAATTATCTTCTTCATAAAATCACAATAAATCATCACCACACAACAGAGCAAAAGAATGCGTCATGGCTGCTAGAGGCAGCATACGGCGGCATCGTGGTGGTCCTACAGCGGTGGATTTGGGATCCCGTGAAGAGAAAGGGCATGAGAGGAGCTGAAGCTTCAACTGGAGGAAAGGAGGAAGGGAAGGTCGTCGGTGAATGAGGAGGCTGCTGCTGGTCGTGTGGTGGCGTGGGGGTGGCTAACGGCGGCGCTACGAGGAGAAACCTGTGCGCGTAGAGGGGCTGCGTGCATGGGGCTAGGAAGAACCTACGGGAGGTGAGTTCCATGGAAGTGATCCACGGCGTGAGGGGAACTAAGTGGTGGAGCTGGGGCTGAGCCGTGGTGGCGCAAGGTGGAGAACCCGTGCAACTGAGGGAGGAGTTGCCAAGGGGCTTCGAAGGTGGGGTTTGCTCGTCGATGTGAGGGGAAGTTGGTGATGGTGGTCGATGACGTAGCAGGGTGGCGCACGACGGCGCTGGGCTGCTTGAGGGAGGAGATCGGGTGAGAGAGAGGGAAAACGTGCGTCTGGGAAGGAGAGAGAGAGAGAGAGAGAGAGAGAGAGAGGGAGAGAGAGTGTGTGTGTGAGTGATGGAAAAATGTTAGGTTTGGGGTTTTAAATCTCAACATTTCATATTCAATCCTCATATTTGATTAAATGATGAAAGTTGAAATATTGATTTAAACTAACTTAAAATAGATAATTAAAATATAAAGATTATATCATACATTTAAAATCAAATTTAATTTATAAAATACTAATCTTTCATCATTAAATAAATGATGAAGTTTTGCTAAATATTTTTAAGAAAATAAATTATATACACAATTAAAGTTTTTAATATAATTTAAATCTCATAATATTATTAATTAACTAAAAAAAAAAGGGAGAGCACGAATAGGAAATGTGGATTTGCTTCATACAATCTCATTACATTTTCTATATGGTTGTAGAGCTAAAACTTTTATACAACTTAAACATTATTTTCAACAATTTTATTTTTTTGGACAGCATTATTTTCAATTAAGCAAATGTGGCAGATGTGTCTTGCACGTTATACAACTGAAAAAAAAAAAAAACCAGTTGGTATAACGTGCAAGACACGTCTAACATACAACTGTTAGTGTATATCTATACTTATTATATAAGCGGCAATCGACGTGCTACAGTGCGCTACAGTAAATTTCCTGTTCTGTTTTTTCATCCCATGCGTATGGTGTGGTCTTTTTTGCCCTTCAATTTGTTCCGGTTTGTTTCCGTGCATTGGGGGTCTTTTTTGTCTTTTACTTCAAAGGATTTAAGCAGTCCCTTCGGTCATTCCGCCCGTCTCTCCCATTTTGCCGTGTCTCTCATTTTGTCTCTCTCATTTCGCCCGTGTCTCTTCGCTGCTCTCTTTTTCGCTTGGCTTTTCTAGGTTTTTCCCTTCTTTGTCTTCTCTTTCTTTTTCATTTTTTGCTTGTGGCTGTCGTTGATTGTTTCTCTTGGTGTGCTGTTGATTTTTATTTCGGCTTCTCTGCGAGTATCTTGGTTGCTGTTTTTTGTGGTGTTTCCGGAAAAGGGACAGCCTTTGCTTGGTTTGGGGATTTTTTGTAAGATTTTCCTGTTGTTTCGTTTGGTTTGGGATGTTGTTGTGCCTTAAAGTTCAGATTTTTTTGTTGTGGCTTAAAGTTGAGATTTTTTTTTGGTGATTTTTGAAGGGTCTGAACGACTTCCTCGAGTTTTTGTTTGGTTATTTTCCAGATTTCTTCTTAGTGATTTTGGTTGTTTCGTTTCGGTTGGGATGTTTGTCGTTTAAAAGTTGCCATTTTTTTGGGGGTTTTGGAAAGGTATGAATGAGTTGCACTTTGGTTTTTCCTGTTTGGTTCTTTCGGGTGTTTTTTCGTGTGTTTTTGTGTGTTTTGTTGCTGTTTGGAAGTGTTTTTTCGGCTTGTTTCGAAGTTTAAGATTTCTCGCTATTTTCGTTTTGATCCCGTGGTCGATGATGTACTCCATTTTTCTGAAACCCATTGTATAAAATGGCATTTGGGTTGGCTTTCCATGTAATCGGTGCATTTTTCCCGTTGTATTATTGTGGTCATGATAGATGAGAGTTTCGATTTTTGTTGATATACTTTATGTGATATCTGCCAATTTGTTTTGGTTTCTGATTTGTAGTTTATGTGATATTTGTGGATTTGTTTTGGTTTCTCTAAAATTTACATTTTTTTTTTATTTCCAGTTTCATTCGGTGGTCGATGATGAGCTGTTCATTTTTGGGTGCGGTTTGGGTTGCCTTTGTGTGTTTTTCTTCTGTTTTTCCCGTGCTGTTTTTGTGACAGTTGATCAAAGTTCTGCTCTTTGATGGTGCATTTTGGTGTTCTTTTGAAGGTGATACTTTTATTGGGGGGAGTTTTGCTGTTGTGTTCGTTCGGGTTGTCTTCCTGATCTTCTTCTTTGATTGTTTCCATCCTCTTCTGGTTGTAATTGATAAAAGTTTTTTTTTTTTTGGTTTTCATCGTTATGCTGGATGATCTACTATACTTTTTCATTTCAGTAGAATTTTTGATGAAATATGTATTTTTTTTGTTTTTGTGTTTCGCAAATGCAATAAAAAATCTATTTTTCTTTTTCTGGAATTTTAGATAAACGTTTTAATTCGAAAATTTGTTAGTTTTTTAGACAACTGCATTTTTTTAGATAACTGTTGTTCTGAAGACTTTTTGATTTTTATAGTTTCTTTAATTTTACTTTTTATGCAGTGAAGATTTTGATTGTGTCTAAATTTTTTTGGTTTCATTAGGCGAGGTTTATTTTTTTACTCTGTTAGGATTGAGTTTTATTTTTTTTAATACATATAGATATATTTCTTTCCGGTTGTAATTTGATATTTTGCTTTTATCATTTTTTTATTTTTATTGTTTCTTTAGTTTAACTTTTTATGCAGTGAAGATTTTGATGCTGTTTTATTTTTTTTGGTTTGATTATGCGAAGGTTATTTTTTTACTTTGTTAGCTTTAAGTTTTATTCCGGTTGCAATTTAATATTTCGCTTCTATGATTTTTGTAGTAGCTATCTGCTTCTTCAGCTATATTTATAGATATATATATGTTCAGCTATATCTATCTATATAGATATATTTATCTATGTATGTATATCTTCTATAGCTATTATCTATATCTATATCTATAGCTATTATATAAGTGGCAATCAGGGAGTTACAGTGATTTACAGTGAATTTCTCGTCCCGTATCTGCAGCTATTATATGTGTTTTCTATAGATATTATATACGTTACTTTTATTTTTATTTCCATCTATATCTATAGTTATGTATACTTATTATATATGTGTATAGATACTTATTTTATATCTATATATCTATATATAATTTGCTCAATCTTTTTTTCGTTTCCCATGCATCTCGTCCTATGTTTTCTGCCTTTCATTTCGTATTTGGTTCTGTTCTTGTAGTACAAGTTTTGTTTGAGATGGATGTGTCGGCCTTTGGTCAGTGTATTAATGTATTCTTAAATGCATCTGTCAGTATTTTGATGGTCTCGATAATTGTATTTTCAACATTAATTTTGTTTGATATTCGTGTAGATCTTTTTGGTTCGATTTTTCAGATTTTAATTTTAAAATATTCTACCAGATCTGTTTCATTAGTTGAAATAGTTAGTTCAGTTAGTTACTTTTTAAATTTATTTTGTTTATTAATTGTATTGTTCCTTTCTCGTTTTGCTGGTCTATTTCAGTTCCAATTTGAGCTTTCTGTAGCCGCCGTTTTAATCAACTGTTTATATTTTGTGTGGGTCAGTTTGTCAGAGATTTTTTTTTTGTCCTTTTCTACAAAATTTTTAATGCAGTTAACTTTTCTGGAATCTGTCAACTTGAAATGATGGCTTCACTATTCGGGTTTTTATGTTGTCCTTATATTGCCGACAATAGAAAAAGTTTAGTAAATGCAGTTTATTTTTTTCTGCATCAGTCTTTTCTTCATTTATTACTCTTTTTGGATGTGTCCTACCGAGGTCCTTACTTTACGTCTATATCTATATCTATATATCTATTTATAATATCCTTTCGATTTGCATTTACAAACATAAACTCACTCTTCCATTCTCTCTCTCTCTCTCTTCCATTCTCTTGGAGTTCTGAAATATTTCCCTTTTTCAGTGGTACGTCTGTTGTTAGTCCATTTGTGTTTTTTTTTTGTGCATTTTAAACATTCTATTTCTTTGCCTTGTTCCTTTCTGCATGGTTGTTCTGTTTATGAATGTGCTCATTTCGTGTGCCTGTAGGTTTGGTTGTTAGATTTATGATGTCAATCTTTTCGTCCTTTTCCTGTGATGTAGACTTGATTTGTAAATGGTTGCGTTTGTGTTTCTTCAGTTCTATGCTTTAAGTGGACAGCTTTAGTTCCTATGATAATCTTCCCTGTCGTTTTCATCATTGATATCTGAAACTGCGGCGTAGCTACATTCTTTTGTGATGTTGCTTCTGTCTAAGACCACCGGTTGTTTGTTTCCATCTTTTATATTTAAAATCATGACATTGCTAAATTGTTTTGTCATGTTGGTTGTGTCTGAGACCACGGGTTGTTTCTGTTGTGTTTTTTATTTCTTTTATTTATGCGTTTGCATATTTTTTCCTTGGTCTTATGGTTGAGTTTTGTAGTTGCATTATGATTTTTAACTAATTTGAAAATCTCATCTCTTTTTTATGGTCCTCAATGTTTATGGATGTTATTCTACATTTGCTCTGGTATCTACGTGCGTTGGTTTGCTTCGTTTGTTGAATGTTGATTCTGACACTTCTTTAATTTTTTATGTGCTTTTAGCTCCTC
This sequence comes from Pterocarya stenoptera, assembly GCA_003123785.1. NCBI lineage: Eukaryota > Viridiplantae > Streptophyta > Magnoliopsida > Fagales > Juglandaceae > Pterocarya > Pterocarya stenoptera. The sequence goes on along the minus strand of QEOT01122344.1, from coordinate 14,858 downwards.
TGATCTGTTTATGCTTGGTGCAGGCAACCTGGACTTACTGATTTCCTGGTCAGTTTAGTTAAGGTTTGTTTATCTTAATAGTTATCTTCTTATGAATGTTTCTATGAATACGTCTTATTTTTCATTTGCTGTCTAAGGAGATGAGGTCTTCCGTTAAGTTAGGGTAGTTGTTTTCATGTGAATATTTTGCTATGGATATCTTTCATGATCTATGGTAAACAACATGTATTGATTTAAGTGTATATATATAGATATGACTAATTCATAATTTCTTTTATTTTTGTTGTTCCATAATTTTTGGTTTAATATCAGGATAAGTTCAGAATTTCTATGTATCTAAGTGTTATTTTCTTCACATTGGTTGTACTTTTTGCTTTTTCTATGCCCTTTTATTTAACGCAATATGTTGTTGTCATAGTACTACCTTGTTTTGAAATGCTTTTCAAATGTTAAAATCTGTTATATATTTTTTTAAACTTTTTTATCAGTAGTTGCATTTTGTAAATATATGTAAGCAAATTCTATAGTTTGTGTTTGTTTTACAAAATTTTTACCTTTGTAAAATTTAGCATTCCTCTTTTGTTCCCATATTGTTTTATTTTTATAGATTTAATTTGTTGTAGTATAATCTGGACTTTTGATACTTATCTCTACTTTTTGGTGAAACTTCTATGAAAATAGAAGATTATGGTTTAAGATTTGCCTTTGAATCTTATAAAAATTGTAATTATTTTGCTGGGGGTCAAATAATTAATGTCAGAAAAAATTATTTACACCTAATGATGTTGGGTTCATTGATAGATTAGCAGGCAATAGAAGAAATCAAACTAGCGGTCCTTTTTTTCCCCCTTTGCTATTATGTGCGACTGTTATATGTTAACTTTTTGTGTAATTGAAACGTTCAAAACTCTATTATAAAATATAAAAAATTGGTCGTTGGATTTGAAGTTTTCATCTATTTTGCTTTTCTGTCGTTGATCTCCTAACTATTTGGGACAGTAAATAACATTTTAAACATTATATAATGTATACCTCAGCGATATGATTGTAATTTCTATAATCTTATAATCATTATTTTTTTCACTTGACTAAGTAATTTATCACATGCTGCAGAAATACATAAACAATCAAATTTCAGTTTTCCAATTTTCCAACAATCCAATTTTTTCTTTTCCAAGTTGTATATGTTAATTAAATATATCATATTTTCATCTATGTGGTCAGCTTGTATTGGTCCAAATCTTAACCGCAAATATATATATTTATATATAAATCTCTATGTAGGATGGTTTTTTATTAAAGTCTTATGAAGGTACAAAAAATGTACTAAATATTATTCCCAACTTTTAATTTGATGATGATGATATTTTCTTCTCTGAATATACATGAAATCAGAAGTTTTTCCCTTTTATATTATAATGAAAAAGATGACATTATATTTCTGAGAACTCAAGATATTTAGAATATTCTTCCATTTCAAGAATATATAAAATTTATTTTTGTTATTTTGAGCTTGATGTTAAACAAGCTTTAGTAGTGTATATTTTCGATGTTTAAATTTTTGAATAAATATGAACAAATTCTGTTTATTTGTATTTTTACATTCTTGCAATGGAGGAATGTTCTCAGTATTTTTTGTTACTCATCTATAATGACTTTTAGGAATTGTTACTGTGGCTGGTGACAATTAAATCTATATGTTTATTTTCTATTTGCTTTTTATTGGGCTGCTTGCAAAAGCACTATCCTCCATCGACTATAGTATAGCTTGCATTGTTTTAGAATACCAACACTAACATCAAATTTTTTTTTTTTTCCTATTAATTAGCAAATTTATGGAATCTAAATATTCGACTGGGTAATCATATAATTTCATTTAAGGACTATATTAATAACAATTTTAGAACAAATCATATCTTTCTAGGAACAAAAAAATTATTCTATAGAACATTTCATGTATACAAATTTTCTACTTCCATTTTTCAAAATTAGTATCGAACAATATTTGAAAAAATATATCAAATATCGCAAATTTAATTTTTTTTCATTTTATATTCTCTTTGTTTAAAGTTAAAGAAAATTTATAAAAGTTATGTGTTAGGCAAGTAATATCTATTCGCTACAATGTTTCATATATGTTACAACGTTTCATATATGTTAATGAGTCTCTTATATTGGAATCTGTTTAGAAGCAAATAACTCTTTCGTGGACCATATAAATACAAAATAATAGTTAATAAATTAGTAAGAGCAAATTTTTCTATAAAAGAGTAAAATTCGAAGAATAATTTTGGGATCAACTTTTGATTTAAAAGTTGACGTCAAATTAATGGAGATTTCGATTATGGACTGTTCGGGATATCAAATTCATCCAAACCATAAGAAGTTAATTATTTATTTGTTCCATTCAACCACATTGTAATGTTTTCAATATACAATTCTTTAAAAGTGAATCTCTGCCAAATAAAAGCCCTCAAAAGTGTTGTATTATAAAACCAATTGTTTTTAAAAGAAAGAATAGTTTAAGAATCTGTTATTAATAAAAACCAATCCAAACGCAAACGTGCTAAGCGAAACAAATTTAAGCATGTTAGGTAACGAAAAGCCCCGCAATTTTTTTGGCTAATTGCATTTTATCAGACTATTTCAAGTCAGAAACCGCGGCTATGTGTTTTTTTATAACAGAAATACATGAAATAAAATTAAAATCGAAACATATCTAAACTTATATAATAGAAATTGATGTTATTTCAAAAATGCAACTTTACGTGACTCTTTTATGTTAAAATCAAATAGACAAAAATGAAAAATTTTACAACATTTTATTCAAAGAACCGTTAGTCTTTTATTGGTTTTTTTTAATTTAAATTTTATTATATTTTTAGACAATTTATTTGTGATAAAAATAATGTTATTAAATTTTAAATATTGTGTTATTTTAAATAATATATACTATTTATATATTCCAATCTAAAATATTTTTCTCTTTATTTAAATTGAGCTAGGAATATAAAAATTTTTCATCTAAACTTATTGAAAATAATTCTTGACAACCAAAAAAATTCTAACATTTAAAGAAAATTTGTTATATTCAAAAATTTTTTGGGACTGTTTTTTTCAATGAAAGCTCAAAAGTTTACATAATTTTAATTAACTTAAAAGAAAGTTATAACTTTTCCTTTTAAGAATTTTTTTATCTAATTTTTTATTTATATATAGTTATTATATATTATAATTCTTTAAAATCAATTTTAAAATCAATCATAATCAACAAATTTTTTTCGCCAATTTTTATTTTGGAAAATCAATTTTTTTCTCAAATATTGACAATAATTATTTTTATTTTTTGTATGAAATATAGGAATTATATTATCAGCAAAGTCCAGAATTCAACGAAAATAGTCCGTTTTGGAGTGAAAAAATTGTAAGTATTTATTTATGTTATGTGTTAGAAGTTATTCTTGATATTTAATGCATTTTTAGAATTCTATACTTTTTCTTCAGCTTCTTCTTTCTTGTTAAAGAAAATATTTGTTAGAGTTTTATGCTGATAAGCAATTTCCCAACCTGTGATATGCTCTGCTAGCATAATGAGTGGTAAGATTTTATTTGTTGTGTATATCTTTTATCACAGCAAAAAATTACATAAAAAGACTTTTTAAGTTTAAATTTTCAAAATATTTGTTTTTGAAGCTTCTAAAAAACAATCAGCAAAAAATATCTCATATAGAGACTTGCCAGAAGAAAAAAAGATTCAGCTTCGGCAAAGAGCTAGAGAATTGTATGCTCAGAAAAAGGCTGCTAAAAGAAACATAATTGAACTTGGAAATTCAATGCCATTTGATGCTGATCAAATGATTATATCAGTTGATAGCATATCAGATGATCATGTCGAACCTATCAGTGACACTCAAAATTATATCGTTCAACAATCTCAAAGAAAAAGATCCCAAATTTCCCATAGAGATGTTAACATTGTTGGAATGACTTCCTCACTAGAGGCAAGGGTCTCTCCAAATGTTGATATCGTTGGGGCACATTCAGATAAATCTACACAACAAAATACTTTATTGGACTCCTCTACCAATTTGAATTGTTCTGTGGATTTGTTAAATCAAATATCAACATATGCACTGACAGAAACAGATCAGGTTTCTAAATATATTATGATTCAACAAATTTATCAAATTAACCTGTTTTTTATTATATCTTATTATATTCATTCCGCTCAACAATAATTTTTACTCTAAAATAGGCTTTCTCTCTTAATCAACTACAATCAACTCCTCAAAGAACTGCAGCAACATCTCTTTGTGGTAAGAAGTCAAAATAGAATTTGTTTTTTTTTTTTTTTTTGACATTCCATTTTACCATTATCTCTACTTCAACTATTGGTTTATGAAAAATTATTCATTTTATTCTAATTTTATTTACTCTATTGTTCTTATCCTACCTCAACTTAATAGGTACAAATCGCCGTTCTATTGTTGTGCATAGACAAATATTACACAATATTCCACTGGAAGCTAATTATCTACCACATGTACCACACTGTAGACATTGTAAAGCAAAAAGATTCTTCCATGAAACAAATAGTTTTTGTTGTGCCGATGGGTCAATTTCTTTGATTGCAAATGATGTTCCTGAGCAACTTTATAATTTGTTTGTTTTAAACACTCCTGAATCTGAACATTTTTTAACTTATGTCCGAACATATAACAACAAATTTGCTTTTACATCTTTTGGAGTCAAGTTCGACAGAAATTTATGTCAAAGAAACATAGAAATTTATACATTTCAAGCTTAAGGTCAGATCTATCACTATCTCTCTGATTTGGTCCCTTCAAATGGTCGACCTTCTAATTTGTAGCTATATTTCTATGACACCGAACATGAATTTGAAAATCGCATTCTGGATTCTGATAGAACAAATCCATCAATTATTGCTCAGCTCATGAATATTCTTCGTGTCAATCCATATTCTATATTTTTCAGATCTATTGGTGATCTTCCAAATTTAGAATATCAAAAAATTCGTATAAGATCAGATCCTGGTTTAGATCAACGGGTATTTAATGCCCCAACATCATCAGAGGTTGCAGCAATCTGGGTTGAAAATGATGATGCTGAACAAATAACTCCTCGAGATATTTTTGTATTTAACCATGTTGGTGGGACTCATATAGTTCAGTATTATTTTGGATGCTATGATCCACTTCAATATCCGTTGTTATTCCCTTTTGGTGATGTCGGATAGCACCAAGGCATACAGAGAATCAACAAAAGAAATGGATCTGTATCTGCAAATAATTATATAGTTCAAACAATCAATCCTCATCAATCAATATCAGCAGAAGAATTACTTGGAAGAGAACAAGAAGGTTAAAAAATTTTCAGTTAAATATAACAACTAACCTTTCATATTGTTGCTGTTTTCTAAATTATTTCACTTTTTTCCTTTGTAGTGTTAAAGAAAAAAAGAAAAGATCCAATTGTTTCATGTCGTGAATATTATTGTTACAAGTTACAAATCAGAGAAAACTTCAAGTCTATCCTCTTACTATCTAGTCGTCTTCTTCAACAATTTATTGTTGATATGTACGTTAAGATTGAAACATAAAGATTAGATTACTTTCGTACCAATCAACAACACATTCGTTCTGAATTATATCAAGGTATTATTGATAGCATTAATCTTGGAGAAACAAATGCTTGTTAAGTTGAAAGCGTTTGATTTTGCCTTCATCTTTTATTGGTGGTCCAAGAGATATGCAGAAAAGATACATGGAAGCAATGACTTTGGTTCAATGGTATGGCAAACTATATATCTTTTTAACTATCACATGTAATCCAAATTGGAAAGAAATTTCAAATGAGCTGCAACCACATGAAGAAACTCAAAATCGGCCTGATTTAATTGCTCAAGTCTTTAGAGCGAAGTTGGAAGAGCTAAAACATCAACTATTCAAGCGAGAAATATTTGAAAAAGTTTTGGCATATGTCTATGTTATTGAACATCAAAAAAGAGGACTTTCACACGCACATTTTTTTTATTATATTGCGTCAAGATTGGAAGTTATATGCACCAGAATCTTTTGATGAGATTGTTTCTGCTGAATTGCCTGATAAAGACAGAAATTTGCATCTGTATACAGCTGTTGTTAAACATATGGTACATGGACCGTGTGGAATTCTAAATCCAACAAATGTATGCATGAAAAAAATGGTTGCTGCAAGAATAATTACCCAAAACGCTTTGTGCCAAACACAATTGTTGGAAATGATTCTTTCCCAATATATAGATGGTCGGACAATGGAATAACAGTCAAAGTTAGAGGGCATGATTTGGATAATCGTTGGGTTGTTCCATATAATCCTTATTTGCTTGCAATGTTTGATTGTTATATTAATGTTGAAGTTTGTTCTACAATAAAGTAGTGAAGTACCTTTATAAATATATTTACAAAGGCCATGACCGTGTTGCTTTCAATTTGGTTTTTGAACAAACAAATCAACAAATTGATGAAATTGAACAATTTCAATCAATTCGATGAATTGCTCCACCAGAAGCTATGTGGAGGATATTTGGGTTTATTGTCAATGAAGTTCATCCAGCAGTTTATAGTTTGCATTTACATCTTGAAAATCAACACCAAGTAGCTTTTCAAGCACATGAAAACCTAACCAATGTCGTGCTGATTTTTCTGCAAAGTCGATGTTAACAAAATTCTTCGCAACCAATCAAGTTGACATAAATGCTAGAAAATTGTTGTATAAAGAGTTTCCTGAATTCTATGTTTGGAATCAACAACATAAGATGTGGACTGTTCGAAAAAAACAGATTATGATAGGTCGGATTGTTACAGCAAATCATTTTGAAGGAGAAAGGTATTATCTGCGAATATTATTAAATCATATAAAAGGTCCTTTATTGTTTGATGATTTGAAAACAGTAAATGACATTTTGGCTCCAACATTTCGTGAAGCAACTACCATGCATGGTTTATTGCAGAGAGATAATAGTTTAAAAGAATGCTTGTATGAAGCATCTCTTTATCAAATGCCCTTTAATTTAAGGAGGTTATTTGCAACAATTTTGGTTCATTGTAATCCTACCAATGCACGAGATCTTTGGGAACGTTTTGAACAAGACATGTCAGCTGATTTCCAGTTAATTGAAGATTCCTCGTTGAATGTTAGAGCAGAAGTGTTGCACTCAATCTCAACAATATTTGAATCAATGGGTAGAGACATTAATTCATTTCATTTTATGGACCATAACATCGATTTTGATCAGGATGAGTTCTTGTCTAGAGAAATTGATGATGAATTGGCTGTTCCAATTCCAGATGAACATATTCTTGCAGCAGCAATGCTTAATAATGAACAACGGAATGTTTATAATTTTGTCTTGGAAAAAATTTTCTCAAATGAAGCGGCTGCATTATTTATTGATGGTCCTGGTGGAACGGGGAAAACATTCTTATATAATGCACTTCTTGCTACAGTGAGGTCAAGGCAATTAATAGCTCTTGCTACAGCTTCATCTGGTGTTGCAGCATCAATTTTACCTGGAGGTTGAACTACACATTCACGGTTTAAAAAACCGTTAGATGTTAACAAAAATGCAATATATAGTGTTAGCAAACAAAGTGGGCTTGCAAGATTGCTACAAAAGACAAAATTAATCATATGGGATGAAGCACCTATGTCAAAGAAAGAAGCCATAGAAGCGATGGATAGAATGTTAAAAGACATTAATGACTCAGAATTATCTTTTGGTGGAAAGGTTGTTATGTTTGGCGGAGATTTTCGACAAATTCTACCCGTGGTTCAAAAAGGCACAAGACAGCAACAAACTGATGCTATTTTGGTTTCTTCCTACCTATGGCCATTATTAACGAAGTTCCATTTAACTGAAAATATGCGTGCAAGATTAGATCCAAACTTTTCAAAATATATATTGGAATTAGGCAATGGGATGCCGCCAATTACAATTAACGAACATGTCAAAATTCTTGCAACTATGTTGATCCCATATGAAAATGATGTTGTTTCTTTGGATTGTTTGGTAGATGCTGTTTTTCATGATATTGGTGATTACTCAGTAAATATTTCAAATATGATGAATCGAGCTATATTGACACCGAAAAACAGTTATGTCAATGGGATAAACAGTTTGTTAATTCAGAGATTTCCCAGAGAGCTAAAACGATATTATAGCTTTGATGAATCAATTGATGCATCTGAACAAGCAGTTATGGAAGACTTCTTGAATTCTCTAACGCCAAATGGACTTCCTCCTCATGAATTATTACTTAAACAAAATTGTCCAATCATGTTGCTTAGAAATATCAACCCCTCAGAAGGACTATGCAATGGAACACGACTTATCTGTCATAATTTTGATCGTAATGTCATTCATGCAGAAATTGCAGTTGGTCATCACAGTGGAAAAAAGGTCTTTATTCTGATAATTCCATTTTTGCCAAATCCAGATGAAAATAATGGTTTCCCATTTAAGTGGACTCAATTTCCTGTCAAATTAAGTTTTGCAATGACTATAAACAAATCACAAGGACAAACATTAGATTTTGTTGGAATATATTTACCCCGTCTAGTTTTCTCATATGGACAGTTATATGTGGCTTTATCAAGAGCTAAAATTATTTCTACAATCAAAATTTTAATACGGCCGATCACAACTAAAGAATCTGAAAATGATTGGACAAAAAATATTGTATACACATAATTATTAACATTGGCGTCTTCTGGTTGATATTATACAGGTAACCAAATATTAGATCTTAATTGCCTTTTTTTTTTTGCTATCTTAAATATTTTGCTTTTTTTTTTTAACCAATCAAAACAAATTCTCTTCTTTCTTATTTTATCTTTTAATTAATTATATTTTTTATATTTTATACTTATGCATTTAATTTGTTTCTAACTTGCAGTTGGTAAGATGCGGACTATTTATACATCAGCCAAAGATATTTCTCTAACCACAAGAAATTGGAAAATAAAAATACTCGTAGCTGAAGAATCTCCCAAACGAACTGGACAACACTCACCAGTCAAATACCAAAATTTGACGTTGATTGATCAAGAGGTACAACATTTATTTTTCTAATCATATTTTTTCCCACAACAAAAAAAATTATCATATTTTTTTATTATATATATTTCCCTTTTATACAATTATATTTTATCACAAAAAAAATAATTTCTTCATTTTAGAAATATATTTTACAAATTTAATTTTTTTTATAAAACAAAGTTCATTTAAGACTCATATAACATAACTATTCAAAAAAAAAAAAAAACACTCACATTTTCTCTTATCATATAGGGAAATCGTGTTCAAGCGGTGATGTTTGGCACAGATATTGATTCATGAGATGACTCCTTACAAATTTTCCGATCATACTATATTACAAATGCATACGTCAGGCCATTGAATCCTAAATTCAAGGTTGAAAGTTATGAATATCAATGAATTCTCAACTCCAAAACGATCATTGAAGAAATACCAGAAAATGAAGGCCAAGTAGAAATACCAAAGTACAACTTCGTTTCTATAGAAGAATTAGATCCTTATAAAGATTCGATTGCAGAAATAGGTAATTTATTATTTTATTTTCAAATTTTCTCTTATTGATAAACTAATAATTCAAAATCTCATTGATCAGACCTTTTAGCAATTGCCATCCATATAAAGCCAAGTAAAGAGATAACATTAACAAGTGGACCAACTGCAATTCAAGAAATGTATGTTATAGACCAGAGGTAAAATAATTATTTCTTCTTATTATTACCAAATTATTTTATAATCTTTCTTTTATAAATTTTTTATTAATTATTTTATTTTTTATGTCATAGTTTCAATCCTATTTGTCTAACCATGTGGGGCCGCTTTGTTCAAGACGAATGTCAAAAAATTTCAGAGATAATTGAAACAAAACCAATTATACTTGCAACAAAGCTCAAAGTTCGTTCTTACAATGGTATTTTTAACAATTATTTTTCTTACATTCCTTTTTAAATCATAATTTTCCTAACTAATATTTATTTATATTTGTAACGCAAGTTTATCTCTTTCATCGCGGCCAACAAGCGTATTTACAATTAATCCAGTTCTTCCTAATGCAGAACCATTGCAAAGATGATATTTCATATCTAAACAATTATTAACTAATATTTTTCTTATATATATATATATTAAAGATTTAAATTTTTATTTCTACGTTTTAAAATTGCATTTTATTTTTAAGGGCGGCCATTAATGATTCAAGACTTGAAGTTATTATTGCAAAATCTTTAAAGTATCCATCTGCATCTTTATCATCAGTTGGTGTTCGAGAAATAACACAAAATTCTGATGTTGTTGCATTATTAAAAACTTTCCAACCAATGGAGGTAAAATATTTTTCTTAATACCATCTTTAAATTTTTGTTTATTGTTACTGCATAAATCATTGTTCTTGATATAATACAGAAAGCAAAATTCTGGATCAAAGCAAAGATAAACATTATCAACTTGCGTCAAATATTCTTTTATATGTCATGCATCAATTGTAACAAAGGAACTGGTCATGACCAAAACGAAACGTTTCTTTGCTATCACTGCAAGCACCAGAGTATCGCTCAACCACGGTATATATTGTTTAAATTTAATAAACTCTCATTATTTATTCCAAATATTCCTTCTATCTAATTTTTAGCAATTTTAACAAAAAATAAAATTTCCATTGTTTATAATTGTCGAGCATATATTGAGCTTGATGATGGGACAGGAAAATTACCTGCAGTTATGTTTGGAGAACTTGCAGAGGAGGCATTAGGTCATTCAGCAATCGATTTTATGAATCATGCTGCAGAGGTAACTTTTTTCGTTTTCATTATTTTTTCATTTTCAACAAAAAATAATTATATATATTTTAAAATATGTATTACCTTCTATATAAAATAATCCAACCACATACTATAACAAAAAAAAAATTTTAACCAACATTTTTTATTTGCATATTTTTTAATTCATCTATATATTATAATATTAAAAAACACAAATCATTTTTCAGTTCACATATTTTTTTTCATATAAATTATATATATTTTTATTCGTCATTTAATTTCACTAAATATTTAATATACAGGAAGATTTAACTTTCATAGAAAATATGGCATCAGAAGCTTTAGAAAAACAGTGGATGATTCAACTTGTTGCAGATCCAACCATGTTCAACCAACAACACAAAAATTTCAATGTTGTCTCAATTGGACCTGTCCAATATGGTCCAGAACTGCAATGATTAAAAAGAAAAAGACAAATTTGTAACTTATTTTAATATTCAACTTTATGTAATATTTTGCTGAATAAATTTTTGTAAAAAAACTAAAGAACCCAACCTGGCAAACGTGCATCGCACGTTGGATCTCAACTAGTATATATATACTTTTATCAATTTATAACATTATCGTCTATTAATATCCTCTGGATGGACGAAATTGTCCTCGATCCTATCCTTGATGCTCACAGCTTCACACACCACCGAGTCGTGAAAGTTTGAAACTGTTATCTTGCCATCCCCGAATACGGCGAATAGACCTGGTTTGTGTACAGCTAGCAGGCTGAGCTGCGAGCGACGAACCAGAGGTCCTGATTCCTGAAGCACGCTCAAAATTCGTTAACACATCAATGAAACTTTAATCCAGGTTTGAAACTGTCGGTCACTCCCACCACCAGCCTCATATAAATAAATCTATAATAGACAATCATCGTTACCGCGAATAATCAAACATTCAATCCGCACTAGGATAACCTGTTTCGTATCAGTCGCCATGGCAGCGCAACCAAAGAAGATCATAATCGACACCGACCCTGGCATTGGTAAGTCGCCTTTTCTTTTCCTAACGAATCACGTTTTCTACGAATAGTTTCTGGACAGTTGAAAGATCGTCTGGATGTCCAGGATTTCTACACTTCATGACCGTAGGTCACCAATCATCCCATGTAAGTCGACGAGTTAATATCGAAGACGCTGTGGGCCCGTGCATGCCCTGTTTGGTTGCTGATAAAACCCGGCAATTGGAAAATGAATTAGAATTCTTATTAAATATCGGACTTCTCATCGTATCGGACCCCGGGGAATCGAATAGCTTCAATCATTTCTGCAATTGGCTTAGTGGTTCCATTTAAATTTATTATTATTATTTTCGCACTAGCTTTGTCTTTTTGGTTATCAACTAGAGGGTTCTGATTTATTTTAATCGTAACAGGGCAAAATTATCTAGTATTCCAATAAAGATTGGAGTTCAAAGGATATGGCGCCTTACGAAACAAAATAACTAAACCCATATTTGCAATTGGTTCTATGGGTTGTTTCAAAATCTATATTTATGTTCCTTTTTTTTTTTTTCTCTTCTTATTTCTGTCATCATTTGAGTTGGTGATGCATGCAGATGATGCCATGGCGATTTTTCTGGCATTACAGTCACCCGAGGTGGAGGTGATTGGACTTACAACTATATATGGGAATGTTTATACAACCCTAGCCACGAGAAATGCCTTGCATTTGGTATAGTTGATGACGTTCATTTCATTTCTGGCATTTTGAATTATATCTGTTATTCTCGGTACCATTTTCATCTGCTGAATTGAATTTGTTTTAAAATACTATTAGAATTAGCCTTTTTTCCCTTAGCTTGAGGTTAACTGTGTTAGCTCTTCCCTTATCTTTATGATGCAGCTTGAAGTTGCCGGAAGAACTGATATCCCTGTTGCTGAGGGATCTCACGTCACAATTACTGTAAGTACAGACAGAGACACGATCATATGGAAGACCTGCAATTTTGTTCTTGCATGAGAAAAATATACAGGGTATTCTGTTGGGATTGTGTATTCAATAAGAATATCACTTATTGGCCTCATAATGAATGAAAGCATATATTCTTCTTGCTCATAATGCTTTCTGACGTATAGCTAGTGTTGAGATAGCGTTCTAGATGACTAAAAGAATGGAAGAATAACCTGAGATTCCCCTTTGTCAACTTAACAGAGGAAAAGATAAAAGAAAACTAAAAGGAAGCTTCTGTTCTTTTTGTCTTTTTTTGGAAGGATTTGTTTCAGCTTCACTTGTTGCATTAAAGATCTGTTTCCATTGGAAACCTCATTTTGAGCTACTTAACTCACTGAAGAAACGAACTTAAGTTTACATGATAGCATCTAAACTTGTTCCAGCAGAGCTTCTATTGTAGCTTATGTATCTTCTCTCACTTAATCTCATGCACGCTGCCACAATTTTTATTCACGAACCACTCATACAAGTAGGCAGTGCTGTATGATTGGAAGCTTGTGGCTCACCAATTCATGGCATCTTCGTTCATTTTATTACAGAAAGGAACGAAACTTCGTATTGCTGATTTTGTTCATGGTGCTGATGGACTTGGAAACCAAAATTTCCCTCCACCAAAAGGAAAGCCAACTGAACAGTCGGCAGCTTCTTTTCTCATTGATCAAGCAAACCTTTATCCTGGAAAAGTCACAGTGGTGGCACTGGGCCCTCTTACAAATGTTGCTCTGGTGTAGTATCCTGATCAGCAGTGTGGTATTTAATGTTGAATATTATCCATTACATTTTAAATTATGTTATGCATTGGTATAGGCTATCCAACAAGATCCTGCATTTTCTAAGAACATTGGGCAGATTGTTATTCTTGGCGGTGCTTTTGCAGTCAATGGGAATGTGAATCCAGCAGCAGAGGCCAATGTAAGTAACACGTTTTTTGACTCCATTCCCAACATAAACTTTTAATATACCTAGATCAGTGATTTATCCAACTTGCAACCATGTCGAAATGGAGGGATGGGAGGAGAGTGGAAATCCTTGTCAAAAGCTTAGAAATATTGTTCTGCAAAGTACTCTCTTCTTGAACTTTTTATCTCAGAAGAAGCTTTGGTAGTAAAGTTTATGCAGCAATCTCTATACTTTTTTCTAGAACGGATCTTTTACTGATCTCCTTGACTGGTCATTTCCTTCCTACACCCTCCTGCCAACTTGGATCGGGTGACCAGATTTTTGGTGATCCCGATGCTGCAGATATTGTATTCACGAGTGGAGCAGATGTTTTGGCCGTGGGTATAAATGTTACTCATCAAGTTGTACTGACAGGTACTCCTAGGCAAATTTGTGGTACTCATTCTTAATATTTTTTTATGAACTAAAATTTATTAACCATTTTGTTTAATAGCATCGTGTCAGTACCTTCTAAGACATGTCCCAATAGTTCTGGCCAATGATATGGATTCTGTTGTGCTATTAGTAAATTTAGATCCGTGTCTTCAATGAGACTGGATCCACCAATCGCGACAGTATTACTCATTAGAAAAAAATGGTCTTTTATTGTTAAGGTAAATTTTATTCCGTCAAGTCAGGCTCCATTATATTTTTGAAGCCTACTTCTGTCGTTTTCAAAATTATCATTCAGGAATTCTTTTGTCACAACACCACAATTTCTTGTTTATTGTAAGATGGTTAATATTCTTGAAGGTAGAGAATTTTTCAATACCCCTATCAAGTAAGTTAATTCAAATCATTGAATTTTCAGAAACCTAATTCCCACAACATGGTGCTGCTTTAGATTGTATACAAAGATTAAGAAATATGAAAAAAAAAAACTAATCAAAGATTTTATTTAAAAAAGAAAAGAAAAGCAAAGGGCGTAGTCCAACCACACAGGACGTTTACAAGAGATGCACCCAATTAGAAATAGAAAGGCCAATCAAAGTTATGAAATTAACACTTAAAATTGTAAATCTTGCATGATTCAATTCAGTTTCTTCTTTCACTGTGATCTTA
>QEOT01122343.1:0-20384 GCA_003123785.1 Pterocarya stenoptera | reverse complement strand
TTTTTTTTTTTTTTTTTTTTTTTTTTTTTTTTTTTTTTTTTTTTTTGAGCATTATAGACTTTCTGTCTACCAAAATATCTCATGGGAGTGTGGGCAATGGACATAAATGTATAAATCCTACACCATGATTCTGATGGTTGGGATATTACAGAAGAAATAATAATGGGGGATGACTGATCAGCGGTTAATCTGGAAGGACTGCCCGACAGGCTGTCTTCAGTTATTGACCTCTTTCTGATTGGACAGTGAGAGTTTTGCTGTATAACTTTTTCTACATTTTTTTCTTTTTTTTAACTTTTTTAATATTTTTTTTTAAAATTGAATTTATTCTTTTTAATCTGTTTCAAATTTTCTATTAATTATTTATATAATAAATATTTGATAAAAGAAAAAATAAATTAAAAAATAAAAAAATACTGTGTGTGAAGGTTGTGTGAATAATAGAAAGTTGTGGAGATTTTTTCTTATAATTACTACAAGCATTCGATAATGCATCTGTGTATATATATATATATAATATGATGATAAATTAGACTGCATTAAATTATGCATAATTAAAAATTTGTATAGTTATGAATATTTTTTTTTAAATTTGAAGATGTATTGTTCACTCTCAAAATCTTTTTTTTTTCTCTCACCTCCTCCTCACTCTCAATCAATGTTTTGAATACCGTACCAGAAGCCGTACCGATTAAAGTACTAATACGAAATATTTCAATAACGGTATCGTTTCGTGTACCATTTTGGAATTGTCTATATATGAATAAATTATATATAAATACATATATATAAATTATAAATAGTGTAATCTGAATTAGGGGTTAAAAAATAAGCTTGTAGTTTGAAAAATAAAAAATTAAATTAAATTAAAAGCCGAAATATCGACCAGTACGGGCCGAAATATCAGCCGGTACGACAGTTATTTGGGCCGGTATGAAATATATATATAATACTTGTACCGGACTAGTGGCCGGTACAGTACGGTATTTAAAACAGTGCTCTCAACACCAATGGAAACAAACCCTCTCTCAAAACATTTCTTTCTCTTTGCTCTCTCTCGACATCAAGAGAAAGAAATTCGAAAGAAAAAAAAATTTTAAGAAAAATTAAAAAAAAAATTATTATTATTTGGCTAAAAAATACATAATTTAATTTGAGAATTTTTCTTGATATGCAAAATCAATCTCTAAAAAATGTGATTTTCCTTATGCATATAGAAAATCAATCTCTAAAAAATCAATCTTTGCATCCCATTAGGCCAGTCTCTAGAAAATTAATGGACCATATACACAAAGTTGTTAATTGTTTATTGGTTATAAATTTGTCAATTTTTTTTTAATTCTTACATTTAGGTTTCGTAACCTGTTGTTTCTAAATAGTAATAAATAGAATGAGGATATAACATTTAGGCACCTTATCAGATGTAGAATGGTTCGTGTAAATAGAAACAATAACATCCTCTTTTTGTGCTATTAAAGAAAGAAAATAGATACAAATATAGCTCTTTACACAATTATGGTTTAAATGAGGAATATTTTAATAAAATAACTTAGAAAAATAAAATTATACAGAAATACCACCAATGGTTATATAAATGATTGTATATGGAATAATGCTATATATACTTCTAATTTTACTTACAAATACTTATTTTGTCAGTTTCCTTTTGTGATTCAAATTTTATAATTTTTGGCCTATTAATAGCTAACATGTGAATAGGTAAATTTTTTATAAGTATTTTTTAAGTACAATTAGTATTTTTCTTTATATATATAATTATTTTTTAACAAGCAATCATAATATTTATATAAATAAATATACAAGAATTATATAAATAATTTTACACGAAAATTATACATCTATAAGTATTTCTTTATTTTTATGACTCGATCATAATATTTATATAAATACTTTTAATAATAGAAAATTACTTAAGAATTTTACTTTGCCCCGTCGTCTAATTCCAAGCAAACGAAATTCTTGAGCAAAGGCATGTTTGCGAGCTCTCTTCTTCTCCGCACATCATTTATGACTACAAGACTTTTCAAATATTATAGTGTCCCGTTTAGATACGGAGATACTCTCAATCTATTTTATTTCATTTCATTTTTTTTTTTTTTATTTTAACATTTAAATATTATTTTAATTAGATCACTTTTTAATTCTAAATTTTTAAGTTCTTAATTTTATTATTTAATCAATATTTAATTATTACAATTTTTTAAAACTTCTAAACAAAATAAACAAATTAAATTTTTTTAAATCTCAAAATAAAAATTATATTATAATAATATTTTTATTCAATTTTTTTACTCTTCTTTTAAAAATTCTATGAAATATCTTATATTATAGAATGAGTTTGGATGTATTTATGAGAAGTTGAAAACAGTTGTAGATCCTGCGTATAAAGAGATGTTGAGTTGAAAAAAATTATAGATCTGACGTGTAAAGAGATTTTGAGTTGAGATAAGTTTAATAATTTGAGAGTTGTATAGATGTTAGACTTAGCTTAAAATTAGACTGAACCGACCAAATTCCAAACGGTTCCTAAAAATTGAAGTTTAGCCATTGGAGAGGTTAAATCCACATTGAACTTTTCATCTAAATGTCAAAATAATAATATAATAGTAGATATTTAATAATATATATTTTTAAATAGTTTTTAGTATTTTATAAATACATTCTATATATTAATTAATAATTTAATTTTTACTTGAAATTATTGTTTCGCAACTATTTTTTTCTCAATCTAATTATCTAATAGGAGCTATTGGAAATATTTTAAAATAAAAGATTATTTTAGAAATAAATAATGACTGATTAAATTTAAAAAAATTGGATGAATTTAACGTAATCCAAAGACCTTAAAATTTTAATGAGTTGTGTTACGGATCAGCCCCTGTTTACAGTTGATCTGTAGCACACGCATAATTTTTTTTTTTGTCTTTCTTTCTTTAAACGCACGGGTCTATCTCTCATAAGTTCTCTCTCTCATCAACTCTCTCTCTCTCATCAGCTTGGGTCTCTGTTACAAGCACGAGTGATTGAACGAGTAACTGATGGATCAACGGAAAAAAAAACGCTGGATCAATCCGGCGTGCCCTACCTATTGTGGATGAATTATGATCAAAGATGTGGGTTGTTTAATGAGGATCCCATTTCTGCAAACAAATTGCTTGAATATTTTCCATATACATCCATTCATAGCATCCTTTCAAACTTATAACCATGGGTTTACAAGGAAAGTATTCTGACATACAGGGAAATTAAGCAAAACTCAAACATAATTGTAGCTAATTGATTTATTCCCAACAAGGCAAGTCAGCCCTTGCAAACATTTATTCAAAGCAGTAAAATAGTTGCCAAAGTTACATAACATTCCACCCCTTTTCAAAACTTCATTGTCCTCAAGGAAAAATTTCAGAAATTGAGCTTTGATCACCCGTAGTTTACTTCTTCTTCCTTCATTACTTCTTCTTTAGAAAAAATTCCTTCGATTAAAAATAATTTTTTGCAATGATGGCCGGGCACAAAGTTCTCGTCGCAATTAAAGCAGAGTCCCTTTCTCCTCATTTCTTGTAACTCACCAGGACTAAGGCTCCAAATGAGTGGTGCTTTTGTTTTTAATAAACTTGCCGAAGGCAATGGGGTTCCTTTGCTTCCATAGACTATAATTGTTTGGCCTCTACTGTCAATGATTTCTTAGCATATCTTGTTTCAAATAATCGGGAAAGGCCAATGGCGTCAGTGATGGAAGTTGGTCGAGCAGCCTGTACATCAGTTCGCACCGGTTCTTTGAGTCCACTTATGAAACACCCAAGTTGATGAGTTGGGGCCAACTCTTCAACACGTTTCAGTGATTGCTCAAATTGCAGTTGGTACTCCTGAATCGTTCTAATTTGCCGCAACTTGCTCAACGAACCAAAATGATCCTCGAATATTGTTGGTCCATACCGAATACGAAGTCCTCTTTTTAGTGCCTTCCAAGATGTGATTTATTCAGTATCTTTAAATAATTGGTACCACATATGCACCTCTTCTCCTAAGTGATAAGCGGGTAAAGGTAATATTTCAATCTCTTCCGTTTGTTTGTGGTCAAAAAACTGCTCCACCCAGTAGATCTAACTGGTCGGATCGTCCATGCCATTATATCTCAAAAAGTCCAACTTGGCGAGTTGGGGAACTGCCGAGTTGTTCCCACCACCATAGTTCATTCCATTCCTATTCCTTGGCCCCGATCCCTCTCCATTACCCGAACTCTTGTTGGCCAAAGAATCTACCTTCGCACTTGTCTCCTCAAATTTTTTCATTAAGCGTTCTATAAATCTCCCAAAATTAGCCATTTGTTGTTCCAAATGCTTAACTCGAGAGTCCGCCATGACCTACTCTGATGCCAAAATGTTACGAGCATGAATGATTGAACGAGTAACTGGTGGATCAATGGGAAAAGACGTTGGATCAATCCGGCGTGCTCTTCCTATTGTAGCTTAATTATGATCAAAGATGTGGGTTGTTTAGTGAGGATCCCACCTTTGTAAACAAATTGCTTGAATATTTTCCAGATACCTCCATTCATAGCATTTTTCCAAACTTATAACCATGAGGTTACAAGGAAAGTATTATTAGGAAAATATTCTGACATACATGGAAATTAAGCAAAACTCAAACATAATTGTAGATAATTGATTTATTCCCAACAAGGCAAGTCAGCTCATCAACTTGGGTCCTCTCTCTCTCTCATCAACTTGGGTCCTCTCTCTCGCTCATCAACTTGGGTCCACTCTCTCTCTCGCTCCTCGGGTCTCTCTCTCATCAGCTCTCTCGCTCCTCAGGTCTCTCTCTATCCTCAATCTCTCTCTCATTAGCTCTCTCTCAACCTGGTAGTATTTCGAATTTGGGGGCTTGGGGTGAGTGGTTTGGCTTATGCCATCTAAGATGTGATTTTTTTTTAGAAAGAGACGAGGTCAGATGTTCAATAGTAATCTCGATCTAATTTTATTAGATAAATCCTCACTTATGGTAAAGGAATACCGTGGTAATATCCAAGACATAAGATTTATAATTATTCAATAAAATCAACCCATGTGCCAATGACAAGAACTTATTGAAAAAGACCAAAATCCAATCTCTAATCCACCAGGATAATAATTATTAGGGCAAACTATACAAAGAATAATGCATTAAAAAACCAAATAAACGAAGCAGGAAGCACCGTAGCTCTAATCACGAACGCTACGTAAAAACGCAACACACGTCTCCCACGTAAACGCACTAAGGTAAAGTGTGGTTTGACCGATGCTAAACAGTGATTGATGTTAATATTATTATTTTTATATAATATTTTATTAAAATACCACTCATTTTAACATATTTTTATAAAATATATTATAAAATATATTGTAAATAAATACTTTTCTTTTCAATTTCAACTACTCCAATTCAAAATGTTTGAGTTTTATTTTCATCTTCTCGTACAGGACAACTTCTGTATACGCAATATAATGGCAATCCAGGAACAACGACAATCCAAAACCTGTCCATGCCACCCGCAACCGATCCCATCACATCCCGCCACGTGGCCGTGATCGGTGCAGGAGCCTCCGGGCTCGTGGCGGCCCGAGAGCTCAGGCGTGAGGGCCACAGTGTTGTGGTCTTCGAGCGCGGTGACCAGGTCGGCGGCATCTGGGTGTACACACCGAATGTAGAGTCCGACCCGCTAGGACTCGATCCGACCCGGACGACTGTCCACAGCAGCCTATACGACAGCCTGCGCACCAACCTCCCCCGCGAAGCCATGGGCTACATCGACTACCCGTTCGTCTCAAAAGACGATCCGGATCGAGACCCGAGACGGTTTCCGGGTCACCGAGAGGTCCTCATGTACCTCAAAGACTTTGCGCTCGAATTTGGGGTCAGTGAAATGGTGCGGTTCGAGACGGAGGTCGTGTGCGTGAGATTAGTTGAGGGCTCCAAATCCAAATGGAAAGTAAAATCGAAAAAGAGAGGCAAGGATGAAGTCGCTCTGGAGGAAATTTTTGACGCTGTCGTTGTATGTAACGGGCACTTTACTGAGCCTCGGATCGCTGAAATCCCCGGTAATTTTTTGTATACAAAGGTGAATCTAAATTACCAAATCGGTAGTAAGGGTCGTTGCTGCTATTTGTTCGATTTTCAGGCGTGAATGAATGGCCGGGGAAGCAAATGCATAGTCACAATTATCGTGTTCCTGAGCCTTTTCGAGATCAAGTATGTACCAGGTTTCAATCTACTTGTATCTTTTGCGCGCGCGCACACATATATACATACATACATATATATATAAATGATATTGCTTGCATGCATGGAGAATATTCACTTATGTCTTGGGTGTCTCATAAGATTGACTTGAGGATTCTCTGACTGGTTGCTAGTTGCTAGTACCACTATCGGATGTGTATAGTTTATCTTTTAACTTTTAAGTCTACATATTGAAATTTTCTCATCATATTCATGAAATCCGTATTTTGCACCCATTTGTGTGATGACCATGTGTATAGGTCTTGGTTTGTGTTTGACTTTACAAAAGTTCATTAGGAAGAACAACTTACTGCTCATAATGTTCTTTCGCTTGCTATTCTTCCCTTCCAAAAGTGATTGGTTTATTTTATCCATTTCTTGCTTTGACAGGTTGTAGTTTTGATAGGGAGCTCAGTAAGTGCCATTGACATTTCACGGGACATAGCTGGTGTTGCCAAAGAAGTCCACATTGCAGCTAGAACAGTTGGGGATGGAACATTTGGAAAGCAGCATGGCTACGATAATATGTGGCTTCATCCTATGGTAAACATGCTTAGCCATGGCGAGATTATTTTTGGCCATTATGAGAAGTCAATCATAATTTGGTTGTGTTTCTGGGAAAAAGGTTATTCTAGAGTGCTAATCTTAGTTAAATTGATGCAGGTAGAGAGTACTTGTAAAGATGGTACTGTATATTTCCAAGATGGCTGTTTTGTCCTTGCCAATGTTATTCTACATTGCACAGGGTGTGCTGCATGCTACATCAACTCGGCCTTAGCTTAATTTAGTTAAAAATTCCTCTTTACCCAAATTTAGTGCTAGACCGGAAATGCAACAGTGACTGATATATAAAACATGTTTGTCTTTTCTAAGGTACAAGTATCATTTTCCTTTTCTTGAAACCGATGGCATTGTGACCGTGGATGACAACCGCGTGGGGCCACTGTACAAGCACATTTTCCCACCAGTTTTGGCCCCATGGCTTTCCTTTGTTGGGTTACCATGGAAGGTTCATCCGTACTTGTCGTAGTTTTCCCTTGTTTTTTGTTGGATCTTTAATTGGGCTTTAGTTAATGGTGGAAGTAAATCTTTTTCATGTGGTTGGTCCCAGGTTTTACCTTTCCCCATGTTTGAATTGCAAAGCAAGTGGATAGCTGGTGCTTTGTCAAATCGATTCAAGCTTCCATCACAAGAGGAGATGATGGAAGACGTTGAAGCTTTCTACACATCACTCGAAGCTTCTGGCACACCTAAGCGATACACTCATTGTATGGGTGCTAGTATTCAGGTATATATTTGGCCTAGTCGTGACTAGGAGCCTACAACATCATCTATTTGATTATATTTACTTATTCTTTTGGCTTACTTGAAGTATGTTGGCTGATGACCCATTTCCAGTATGAGTGTAGTTAAATGATCCCAAACTGTTACAATGAAAGTACATAAGAGTTGCGATAAATTTTTTAAGCAAATGACCAATGAGGACAATTAAACTTCATGTCTCTAATTTTGACTTCTTTATCGTAATTTGGTTATAGTCAGAAAATCTTTTGGAGGTCATTTTACAGTTATTTTTTCTTTCCTTGGCATGTCATTTTGCAGTCTGAATACAACAACTGGCTCGTGGCTCATTGCGCATGTGCTGGAAATGAAGAATGGAGAATGCAAATGTTTTATACCATGCTTAAGAGAGTGCCTGCTCGACCTGAGTCTTACCGCGATGAGTGGGAAGATCATCACTTGGTTTTGCAAGCTCATGAAGACTTCATCAAGTACACCTCCAATTGAGTCCTTCACGTGTCTCAGAATAATCAAGTTTCCAAGACCACTCATATTTCTTGCTGGAACCACCCGTCTGCTATTCTCTTGTACTCTTATTTTTTTTTCATTCTTCTGAATGATAAAACACATATTAAGAATAATGAGAGTGACTATGCTCAGGTGATACATGAATGGTGCTTTCTTCTGCTACTTGGAATAAAACTTGAATAAATCAGACATGTGAGAGTTCTCCCTTTCAAGTACTTTAAAACCCTGTCTTTGTTCCTTATGTGGGTCGACCAGGATACAATTCAATGCTAGGAATGGAATATATATTTGTGGCGATGTAATTAAGTTAGGTTGAGTCAAGTAGTGAATGTTCAAGCTCGGCTCGATTAACATGTATGGTTGCTCGAGTTTGAGTGAAGCTCGAGGACCCTTCGAGCTTTTTTATGTTTAAGATATAATAATGAACAATATTGCTACATAAGTTAGCATTCCTTGAAATATTATATCATAAATGAACCCTTTAAAAAGTATCAATGTTAACATTTTGAATTTTAAAAAACACGAGGGAAAGATGACATCTTATTACCCCTTCAAAAAACACCATATTATTTATTTTATTAGAGATAACATCATATTATTTATTTTTCATTCAATTTAACGGTTTGATGAGAATGAGGTTAACCGATGACAATAATGATGGTCATTGTTGTGATAAGAAATGGTGGGAAAATAGTGAAAACAGGCTGGCAACGATGGCGATGATGACGGGTTTAACGGCAAAGACGAAGTGTATGTTTGGAATTGTCATGGAAAATATAACTTATAACTTTAGGACTTATAATTTATAACTTAAATAATAAGTTCTACTCTTCAAAAGTTATTTACTGTTTGATAAACATGTATCTAAAGCACGCTTAAAGGTAGTTATATTAATTTTTTAAAAATATACAATTATCTACAGGAACTTTTTTATAAAAGCTTCAATTTGATACTTTTTAAAAAAATAGACTTTCAGCTTTTTTAGGTGACTAAAGAACTTTTTATAAATTTATCAAATACATCATTTTTTCTTTAAAAGAATTTTTAAACAGATAATAACACTTTTTAAATTTACAAATTCAATCTCAAACATGCTCGAAGTCAAAATTCTTTTACATGGGGTTAGGTCGCCCTCAATAAATGTTTTAATTCCTATAAAAATAAACACATAAAGAAATGTGATTTAATATAATACGTTAAATTATAAAATTATTTTTTTTTATAAAGTAAATCTAACGTCATCCGATTATTATGTTATAAGATAGGTGACCAATTTAAAGTAAAGCAAAATAACAACAAATACATGAACTTTTAAAATAATGACTCAAACAAAATCGTATAAAATTAAATTAGGTACTTGAAAATATAACAAAACCAAAGCTGGTTCATATATTTGAAGGATTTGGAAAAGGAGGATGGAATATATATCTATATTATAAAAGCCGCAATGGGCATATGAACATAAATAAATAGTATTTTATGTTCCACTTATGCTCCTGTATAACTGGCTGTTATTACGATTATGTCCTTGAATGCTCTTATCGGTATTTCTTCATTTCTTCGTTCACTAATTTATTTCCACTTTTGCCCCTACTTTCATCACGGAATTGCAATTTCTTTTATCCTTTTCGTCTGTTGCCAACTGTCTTTATTGTTTATTTATAGTACTTTTATTGAATTTGTTAGTTTTGCTAGTGAAAAATGATTTACCTCTAATATATTCTATAATAATTTATTAAAATGAGGGATATTTTGATAAGATGATGTATAAAAGTAACAATATTTTATTAAAATGTCCTCATTTTAATATATTATTATAAAATATGTTGTAAAATATATTATCGATGTATCATTATTCTTTACTATTACTTTGCTTGCAACTTTTTCAGAAAAATTTTCCTCCCCACTTTCTCAAAAAGGGATTTAGTATGCATTAATTATTATTAATCTTTACACTTATAATTCTTTCATAAGATATAATTATATTTTTTATAAAATATGAGATATGTTTTTTTATAAAATGTAAAGTGGAGCGGTAGCTTTGGCATTCAGTTTTTTTCTTGTGAATCTCGACATCAATTGGGTACGATTTTTCTTGGTCTCTCCTCTCATTTCAATATGTTTTTCATTTCCACAAGCTAACTACTCTGACTTGTCTTTGATTGAAAAAATGGGATCAAGAAAAATGTTACATATAGTCTTCATTTGAGAATTGCATTGCAATCTTATTTTATGTTTGGGGCCTAAAGATGAGAAATCTCATCTCTATCTCATCTCATCTCATTATTACATCTTTTTTAAATCTCCATATAATATATAATAAACAATTCAACTTTTTCAAATTTTAATTCAACTTTTTCAAATCCCAAAACAATAATAATATTAAAAAATAATATTTTAAACTTTCATCTTAATACTATTCACAAAATTTTTTAAAATTCTCATCTTATTTCAGCATCTAGACCTAACTGATCTTTAAAATTTTTTTAAATTATAATAATATCTATATCAAAATAGTAATTTTTTCTATTTAATGAATAGTTTGTACATGCCGTCTTTATTTAAAGATTGTAAATAAAATTTCTCTTAAATTAAAGCATACTTAAAAACAATCTTCAAAAAAATATGTACAGATCTAAAAAAAAATCATTTGTAGGAGTCAAAAAACAGAAAGGGAAGATCTAAGGAAAAAAAATAAAATTCAGATGACTCAAAGAGTCCGAGATATGTTCAGATCTATAAAATAAAAATCGTTTGTAAGAGTCGAGAAATAGAGAGGGCAGATCTGAAATTGTTCATATTTAAGGAAAAAACATTTTCTTGGGAGGACTTGAGAGACACAGAGGGTAGATCTGAAATCATTAACATATAAATTAAATTAAAGCAAACTGAAAAACAATCTACAAACTATGTTTTTAGATGTAAAAAAAAAAAAAAAAACCAGACGAATCTACAAACAAGTAGATTTGAGAAATCTATGGATCTAGACCTAAGGGCTACCGTTTTCCTTGCTTGTTTTCAAACCGCACATTGCTGTGTGCGGTTTTGTGGAGGGTGAAGGATGTTGTTTGTGGCAGTCGAACGGAACAGAGAGAGAGAGAGAGAGAGAGAGAGAAGCAAGGAACGGTTTTAAGAGAAACAGAGGTTTGTAGAAGAGATCATCTTCAAACCGGATTTGGTGTAAAAGGTTGTTTTACACTACCAAATAACAGATTGACACATCAGCCTTGTATTATTTTTAAAAATAAATGAGACGCACAGGATTAGGACCCAAAATTAAACTGAAATCAAGTCGATTTATTTTATCTTCCATTTGAGACTAACCTATCAGCCTAACCAAGAGTTGTCTTTATAAGCAAAACCAGATCTTCACAGGCTTGGCTGGGCTAGCAAGAGAGCGACAGTTCCAATAACTAGCTACTCAGTCCATTGCTCATCTGCATCATCGAATTAGTTCTATTTTTTCAAAGAAAGAAAGAAGACTTTGCATCTATATTCCTTGCCCATGTACACTAATGTCACCCAATTTTACTCTAATTTTCAGCTCACTCATGTTCTCTCCAAGTTTTTTGTTGGTATTTTTTTAGTAAATGGTATTTCTTCGTAACGTTTTTATCATTACCCTTTTTTTTTGTCATTAAGCTTTCCTTCAGTGTTTTTTTTTCCCCTTTCTTCTTGAATTTTGAAGAAAACTTTTACATCATCTTTTATTTCCAAGCATTTTTTAAGTTCTAAACGGTTAGTGCTTTATGGGTTTTATTTCCAACGTTTGTTTTACCATTTGATCTTGTTTAAATATTATTTAAGGCAATAAAGAAAAGAAAGCCGTTGGGTTGGTCTCGTTTGTTTTCAGGGATGAGATGAGATGAGTTGAGATTAAAGTTAAAAAGTTGAATAAAGTATTGTTAGAATAATTTTTTAATATTATATTTTTTTTGAGATTTGAAAAAGTTGAATTGTTTATTTTATCTTATATGGAAATTTAAAAAAGTTGTAATAATGAGATAAGAGGTTTTCAAAATTTTTAAAATTTTGAGTTTCAGTCACGAAAACAAACAAGACAAGTTTACAGCATTAAAAGCTTGAAATCAAAGAGCCATTACTGAAAATTCCAATGTTTAGATTTTAAAAATGGTTGTACGAGAAGTGCATTGATATGCACGAGTAGAAATAAGCTCCGATTGGTTTTCCAATAGTAATTTTGAGAGTATTTTCCATATAAAAGAGAAGTGTTTTTTAGTGATGTTTTGGATTCAACCACTTGTGCAGAATTAGTTCAAATTATACGACAATCAGTTGGATTGTTGTATCCTGGAGGAGTCAAGTCAAGAAGAGTTCTGCTGCACCAGTTAATTTGAAATTTTATATACTGTAGTGGATTTGAATCTCCTTAAGGAGAGTGAAATCCCTTCAGTCTAAAATGGTTTCGTTTGAATGTTGTTTTATTGTAATTTTTATTCTATTATTGTATATTTCACCAACAACTTTAAGGAGATTCAAATGGAGCCTACATTTGAAAAATCTACAGAAAGTGTTAGAGATATTAACAAGCTCTTCCGTTTCAAAGGAGCTTATTTCAAGAGATAGAAGTGCAATGAGATCTTTTATCTAAGCCTACTCAATGTCTTTTATGTTCTCACTGGAAAGAATCCGAGCAAGATCAGTACCGAGAATATGATTGAAACACAAGTGAAAATTCACAAAGAAAAGATTGAAAAATATACCAAAGATGAGTATAACTGTCGATGTTATATTTTAAATTATCTTACAAATCAATTTTATGATTACTACAATACTACTTACACATTTGCAAAGAAAATTTGAAAAGATTTACAAAGTAAATATGATATGGAAGAAGCCGAAGTAAAGAAATATGCGGTTAAGTTTCTTCTTTAGATATCAAATGATAGATGGAAAGTTCGTCGCGAAGCAAGCCCAAGATTTTCAATTGGTTGTAGCAGAAGTTAAATCCAAAGACATCAACATTAGAGACAATCTAATTATTTGTGGCATTATCCATAAGCTACTACCTTTATGGAAAGAGTTTCAAAAGTCAATGCACCATAAACAAAATGAGACATCCTTGAAAACCTTAATCACGAGTATTCGTGTAAAGGAGTAAGTTAGAGGCCAAGATGTTTTGGTGATTTAAAATGGTAATGAGGATTCCATGACAAAGGTATATTTAATTTCTGAAAATGGTAGTTTGCTCAAAGATCAAAATACAAGAAATAATTATTTGAAGCCGCGAAGAAAAGATTTCAAAAAATTTAGTAGACCTTACAAAAATGGCTTTCAAAAGTCAAAACGATAAGAACCAAGGACTCCCTTCTCCAAATCAAACTTATTTTTTCTGTGGCAAAAGTAAGCACTTTGCTCGAATTTGTAAGTTTCGGAAACTAGAAAATAATCTTCAAGTTAACGTAACTGAGGAACCATTTGTAGTAATGATTATAGACATTAATATGGTTCAATTTGTTGAAGGGTGGTGATAGATTTCTGTGACAATAGGCATGCATGCTATGATAAAGATTGGTTGAAAAAAATTTATTCCATTTGAAGAAGAGAAGACTATTATGCTTGGTGATTCAAGTAAAACCAAGGTCTTTGGGAGTAGTGAGGTCGAGCTAAAATTCACCACTGGACTTATTTGATGTTCAAAGATGTACTTTACACACCATCTATGAGGAAGAATTTGATGTCGAGTTTTTTTTTTTCAATAAAGCAGGCTTCAAACAAACTGTGAGATTTGATCCATATATAATTATAAAAAATGAAATTTTTGTGGGCAAGAGTTATGCTTGTGATAGAATGTTTAAATTGAATATTGAGAATAAAGCATATGATGTTTCTTTTTATATACATTTTTCTCTAAATTTTTAGCATGCATGTTTATGTCGTATCAATAATTGATATGTTCAATCATTAGTAGTTTATTATTAATTTCCAAATTGACAGAGGTTTTTAAAAATTGTGAAGCCTGTAGTTAAGCATATCTTACAAAACAGCCTTATAAAAGTATTGATGAGTAAAATATCAAATTGTTAGATTAAATTCACATTTATCTTTGTAAATTTAAAGGAATTTTAACTTGTAGAGGAAATGAACATTTTTTTTAGCAAGTTAGCTGCTTTTATATAAAAGGAAAACCATAATACACAAGGACGAAGTTAGGAGTGTTTAATTATACAGATAGAGAAGGTGGGTCTTTCCCACTATGGAAATTCAACAAAGAATGTGATATTTGGATTAAGGGGTGTGTCAAAGGCTTGCGTCGTGACTATCCATTGCTCCAAATAATGCGCGCATCGATTTTGTGAATGATGAATTTTCCTGGCCTTCCATTCTTTGAAAGAGAGTAGATGATGTTTGATGTCGCTGATAATGGGGCTCATGGTCCAATCATGTGCAATTGATGTGTTTGATATTGCTTCAATGGTAATACTTGAGTCCCCCTTTAGGACTATTTTTTGTAAACACAATCTCTTCACTCCAATGATGGCCATCAAAGCTGATGTAGCTTCCCCAAGGTTTGGGCTCACACTGCTAATGAAGTTTGTTATTGCAAAGATGATTTCTCTTGAGTCATTCCAGCATAAGGTTGCTAAGATGCTGCCATGGTCTCTGATTGCAACATCGAATTTGATGAGGTAATAGCCACCTGGGTGCCTTTTTTCATTCATTCCAATCTGGTTGTTCTTTATTGACCAAGCTCTTGAGTGCTGTTGGAAGGTTGTGAGTACCGACTCAACAAAAACAGAGGGAGAGGGGGTGATGTCAGTCTAGTTATGCATAATTTTGTTTCTGAGGAACCAAAGATTGTCCATAGTAATGGTAGCAAAGATATGAAAAGAATGGTGTTTCTTCCTCAGGAATTTTTAGGGGCTCAGAAGGGTTGAGAATGTTTTTTATCCAAATAGAGAAAGACTGTCTTGCAAAAAAGGTAGCATCAATTGGCCAATTGGAGTGTCTCCACACTACTCTAGAGTAAATGCAGTTAAGGAAGAGATGTGGGATATCTTCTAGTTTTGTTTTACACAAAGGACAAACAATTTGATATTCCTCAAGATGAATGACATTATCAATCAAAGTTTTGGTAGGAAGGATGTTGTGACTTGTTTTCCAGAGAAATAATTTCAGTCTGTCTTGCAGTTTCAATTTCCATAAACTCTTCCTGTTTAAGAGATGGTTGTTGGGATTGAAAGAGTTATTTTCCATAACAAGAGTAGCGTAAGCTAATTTGACTGAAAAATTTCCAAAAGAGTTATGAAGCCATTTGATCTTGTCTTGAGTATGGTGGAAGTTGTGGTTGGCCAAAGGGATTTTTTGAATTTTCCTTGAGGAATTTTTCGAGAAAAGGGTGTTGAGGAGTACGATATTCCACCGCTCTGGCTCTTCTAGAGCGAGCTTAGAAACAGTCATATTATGATTAACAACAAAATTATTAGGGTTTGAGTGAGGTATGGAGTGAGCAATAATAGAGATCCAGGGATCGATCCAAACCTTAGTGGAGATTTCGTTATTGATTTGAAAACAAACACTAGATTGAAGAAAATCTCTTTGTTTAAGAAGACTCTTCTAGAACCATGAGTTAGAAGACTTGGGTAGAACTTCCAGAAAAGATTTGGATCCTAGGTATTTTTTTAAGATGACATCTTTTCAAAGACTTGTTGACCCATTGAGGAGAGACCAAGCATATTTAGTGACTAAAATAGAATTGAAAGAGGACATATTTTTTATGCCAAGACCTCCCATAGATTTTGGTAAGTAGATAGACTTTCAAGACTTGGGAGTGAGTTTCTTTTTTTTTTCATTGTCCTCAAAACCCCACCAGAATCTTCGAAAGAGGGAATCCAGATTTTTGGTCATTGTTTTAGGGATAAGAGTTGAGGACATGACATATGAAGGGATTGAACTAGTAGCTCCTTTTATGAGGACATTTTTTGCAGCTTGAGAGAGAATTTTTGTTTTCCAACCTCGAAGCTTGTTTTGAATCCTTTCCATTAATTCAGTGAGGAATTTTTTCCTGTCGGCTCCATTTGAAAGAGGTAATTCCAGATATTTAGAATTAGGAGGGAAAATCTAAAATTGAAGGACTTTTTGACATTGATAATGGAGGCAGGTGTGGTACTCCTACTAAAGTGTAAAGGAGATTCTCTCTCATTGATGCATTGGCCAGACCACCGATTATAAACATCAAGGCATTCTGAGAAGTTTTGAGCATTAAGAGTATTGGCCAATCCAAATAGGAACAAATCATCAACAAAAAGTAGATGTGTAATGGAGAGGCCACCTCTAGAGAGCTTGATGCCCTTTATGTTGTTGAGCTATTCCTTCTTGGTGATGAGTCTAGACAAGACTTTGGTGCCTAGGATGAAAAGGAAATATGACAACGGGTCTCCATGTCGGAGACCCCTTGTGGGATGGAAGTACCCGTGGGGGGAACCATTGATGATGATTGAGTAGGTCACTGTTGAAATGCACTCATTGATTAAGTTGATCCATTATTGTCTAAAACCAGCTAATGAAGAATGTTAAGGAGAAAGGACCATTCCATGGAGTCAAAGGTCTTTGTCATGTCGATTTTAATGGCCATTTAACCTAGTCTGTCATTTTTTTCTTTCATGTTGTGAAAGATCTCCTACGTTAGAATAGTGTTATCTTGGATAAGGCGACCACGGAAGAATGCAGATTGGTAAGGAGAGATGATGCTAGGGAGGATGGCTTTGAGCCTATTAGAAAGAATTTTTGCTATAATTTTATAACAGAGGATAGACAGGCTAATAGGTCTAAATTGATTGATTTCATTAAGATTATCAACTTTTGGTATCAAGACCAGATTTGTATGATTGAGTTCCTTTAGAAGCTTTCCATGGGTGAAAAAACTCTTTATCGTGGCAATCAAATCAAATTTGATTACTTCCCAACAAGTTTTGTAAAAAAGACCTGTAAACCCATCTGGCCCAGGAGCCTTTGTGAGAGAGTTTTTTTACTATGAAAGTGATTTCCTCTTCATTAGAAATTTTACAAAGGAAATCATTTTCATGGTCCGTTATTTTTCTTGAAAACAGATTCCCAATTCCATCAGGAGGGGCAGGGTGTGAAGCAGAGAAAATGCTTTGGAAATGTTCTTGGATTTTGGAAATGATTATGGGTTGTTCTGTTGTCCAATTGTTTCTCTATAATTTGAGGTATTCAATGTTCTGTCTTCTATGTCTAATAGAAGTGGAGGTATGAAAGAATTTGGTGTTAAGGTCAGTAGAGATGAGCCAGGTTATTCTTGATTTTTACCTCAAAAGATATTCCTCTCTTAAGAGCAATTCATTGATGTTTTCTTTTAGATAAGCTTCCAGGGTGCAAGAGGGAGGTTAAGAGTCTTGTTCTTGGAGAGAGGAAAGGGTAGATGCCAAAGCTTTAAGTTGAGATTAATGTGCCCAAAGTAGTTACAGTTCCATTCCCGAAGGGCTTTCTTGGTTGCTTTGAGTTTTTTTTTTTTTTTTTAAGAATAAAAGAGGGAGTTCTAGTGAAATGAGAGTTCCAAGCCTCTTTGACTGTTTTGAAAATTGAAAGATCTTGGATCTAGAATTCTTCAAATTTGAAGGATTTGGGATATCTCTTCCTATTTGCTGTGTCTAAGAGAATTGGGGCATGGTCAAAAGAGACATTGGTGAGGGTGGTGAAAGAAGCTTGAGGGAAGAGATCAAGCCATGGGATATTGGCTATACCTTTGTCGAGTCTCTCTTTGATCAGGTGGAGTCCAAATATGTTGTTGATCCAAGTGAATTTTGGACCTAATGATCCTAGATCAACAAAGCTAAAATTATCCATGAATAGTTTGAGACCCTTTGGGTTTGAAGATTGAGCAATAGGATTACCCCATAACTTTTTTGCCTGAGTGAGAATAGAGCAATAGGACCCTAGAGGAAATGGATATATTATCACTTTTATTGATAATTTCTCAAAATACAAGTATTTTTATTTATTAAAATAATAATAATAATAATAAAAGGGACACTTTTGAAAATATCAAAGAATTTATCTATGGAGTTGATAATCAATTTGGTAAAAAGTTAAAAAATTTAGAAGTGATAGAACCCGAGAGTATAATTCAAATGAGTTTAATTCATTTGTCTAGTTATTGAAAATTATCCATAGAACTACAATTTGTGTTTTTTCTGGATATGAAAAAATGGCACAACTCTTAGATTTTTTTATGTTAGAATAAAGTGATTCTTGAAGGAGGTGCATTTTTTTTTAAAAAGAATTTCCTTTGAAATCCAAAAATTATTGGAGGTCAAGATTTTAAAAAATATTTTTTAAAAAATTTTGGCTCGAACGCCTTTCTTCAGTTTTTTTTTTCTTTAAGCTTTTTGAAATAAAGCCAAACGTTATTTATTTTTTTGGCGTTAAGTATAGGTTCAGTGCATTTAGATGTACGGAAAATCTTTTCTGAACGGTTTTATATTTACGTCGGATACATCTATTATCTTTAAAACCTATATTATGGTATTAATCTTTTGGATTTGGTGCCATAACTAAAAGTTTTTCAAGGTTCAGATTTTGATATTAAGCCGTTTTAGGATTTAATTACTTTATTGCTTTGGCTGCCGTATTGCTAAGTCGATTAAGGGAGTTTAGCTTATAATTTTGGCTTCAATAAGGGAGGAAGCAAATTGGTTGAAAGATTTACAACATGAGATTTTCTTGTGGGGGAAAACTAGCTCCACCCATATTAATTTATTGTAATAGTAACGCTATAATTGATAGAGTACAAAATCATTATTATAACAGTAAATCTAGATCTGTTAGAAGAAAACATAGTACCATAAGATCTTATTTGATTGATGTTGTTATTAACGTAGATTATGTTAAGTCTTATGATAATCTTGCAGATCCACTAACCAAGATCTTGACAAGAAAAATGATCTGGAATACATCGAGAGGAATGAGATTAAAACCCATAATTCAAGAGCCATGTATGAGTATACCCAATCTGGAGACTAGAGATCCTTAGAACTGAGTTCAATAGGAAAAACAAATCATATGATGGTTGTAAGAAATACACTAATTATTTTATTTCTCATTCTTATTATGTGAGTGCATTTATCCTGTAATGTTTTGGAGAATGAGTTTTTGAAAAAATTCTTAATGAAATTCTATAACTCTTAACAGATTTCACCTATGTGAGTGTGGAAGTGGGGCTGCTCTTTATGAGAATTGAGTTTATTCTCAAATACACTCAAATCGTGATTATTATAAGGCAGCAATGTGCTGACTAATAAAGCTCATGTCAACATATAAATTATTACGTGTGAGTAAAAATTCTTTATTTCCCTTAAGCATTCATGGTTCAAGTATAAGACTACTATTGACTCTGGAGTAAATGTTGTTATTTCACTAGGTTCGATGCAAAGTACATAATGCATAATAATCATTCTTTGTTTGGAAGTATTTTTTTTATTTATATTACTTTTTTATTATTAAAAAATGGTAGGAAAAAGTTAGTATTTTTTTTAATAAAAGGTATTTATTTGTAACGTTTTTATCATTACCGTTCTTTTTGCAATTAAGCTTTCCTTCAGTTTTTTTCTTTTCTTCTTGAATTTTGAAGAAAACTTTTACAACCTCTTTTATTTCCAAGTATTTTTTCAGTTCTGAACGGTTAATGCTTTATGGGTTCTATTTCTAGCATCTGTTTTACCATTTGATCTTGTTTAAATATTATTTAAGGAATAAAGAAAAGAAAGTTGTTAGTTGGGTGTTAACTCAATCAGTTTTTATTTTAAGTTTACGGCATTAAAAGCTTGGAATCAAAGAGTCATTACTGAAAATTCCAACGTTTAGATTTTAAAAATGGTTATACGAGAAGTGCATTGATATGCACGGGTAGGAATAAGCTACGATTGGTTTTCCAGTAGTAAGTTGGCTACTTTAATTTAAAAAAAAAAAAAACAAATTGGCTACTTCAAGTGTTTTGATTGCCGATTGTCGATTGCCGTTCACTTCGAGTATTCATTCTGGTGTGTCTTTTTCGTATGAGATGGAGAGAAATAAGAGAAAGTGTGTAGATAAATTTGAGAGTATTTTTTAGATAAAAGAAATTTGTTTTTTGAATGGAGCTTTCAGCTCAACCACTTGTGCAAAATTGTTTCGAGTTATACAATGATCAATTGGGCTGTTATATCTTGAAGAAGTCAAGTCAATAAGAGTTTTGTTACACCAGTTAATTTGAAACTTTACATACCGCAAAGGGTTTGAATTTATTTAAAGAGAGCGAGATTTTCGTGCCTCAATCCAAA
>QEOT01122342.1:0-21335 GCA_003123785.1 Pterocarya stenoptera | reverse complement strand
AATAATAATAATAAAGAAAATACTAAGGGTCCCGCTAGGGGATCCAGTTCAAGCATCCCGTTACAAATTTTTTTAATTTTTAGATCTTTTTGTAGTGGTTAAGAAAATGTTATTTAATAATATTGTGAATTTTTTTTAATATTTAAAAAGTGTTTTTTTTCACATTATTTTAAAAAAAAAATTTACAATATTATTAAACAATATTTTCTTAATCATTACGAAAACAAAAACAAAACAAAAATAATTATAAAGGAAAAAAATGAAGGGATCCCTATCATTTTCCTAATAATAATAATTGTTTGATTGATCCAACAGATAAATTGCTTTTACAGGTAGAGATTCTTCCCAAAAAAAACACTCCATTTTCAAATTGGCCAATTCTATCTCTTTTTCTTTTTCTTTTTCCTTTTTTCTTTTCCTTTTCTTTTTCCTTTTCCTTTTCCTTCTCCTTTTCCTTATCTATAATCGAACGCTTAATTGTTGGGTTCGTAACCTCAAAAAGTCAAAAACCTGACGGTACCTTAAATAAATGATTAGTTTAATTGCTTGCCTCATGAATTTAAGGGCCCCAAAAATTTGACAAAACTCCTTTTCAAAAGTAATATTAAAAAGAAAAAACAAAGAATATAACTTTTTTTTCGTTGACAAATTGATTTGGTTTGCCTTTGACTTTCTAGTTTTAATGACGTTGAGCAAATCTTTTAGCTATGAATATTAGTAAGATAGAAAAGTTTTATTCTCAAGTTGGTTTGTAGAGTAATCGTAGTAAAATGTATACATAATATCATTTGATTTGAAAGATAAATTTTAAAATTTAAATATTATAAATCAAATATTATAATTTAAGTGATGTAGATTGTCTGTTCTGCACGCTGGAACTTGAGAATATAATAACTCAATAAAGATACTTTTAAAATAAAATGGGAGATAACTTATCAAAAATAGATTATCTCATAGTTTACATTTAAAAGGAAATTATTAACAGATTTAGTATTGATATCATAATTGATTACTTTTATGCCTCGTTTGATTTCAGAAACGAGATGAGATGAATTGATATAAAAAGTTAAATAAAATATTATTAGAATATATTTTTTAATATTATTTTTGTTTTGAGATTTGAAAAAGTTGAATTGTTTATTTTAT
Organism: Pterocarya stenoptera; assembly: GCA_003123785.1. Taxonomy (NCBI): domain Eukaryota; kingdom Viridiplantae; phylum Streptophyta; class Magnoliopsida; order Fagales; family Juglandaceae; genus Pterocarya; species Pterocarya stenoptera. Next base: position 20,189 of record QEOT01122342.1, on the reverse strand, counting down.
TTTGTATTGAAATTTAGGAAAGTTATAATAATTAGATGAGATAAGATGAGATAGATTTGAAAAAGTTGAATTATTTATTTTACTTTGTATTAGAATTTGAGAAAGTGTAATGATGAAAATGAGATAAAAATAAGATAAGATATTTTCTAAAAACAAACGAGGCTTATTGTATTGTCAAGTTCAATTAGCACTCATAAAAGGCAATCTTTTTATATGGATGACTTCCTTGAGAAAGATTCTCACATTAAACAACTCAAGGAAACGTCTAGTCATTGTTATGGATTAATGTTTTATACGTGGAAATAATGAGAATATGAATCATATATTATGTGAGATTATCACGATCATGTGAAATGAATTTTTTACCTGGGTGAGACTAGTTTGGGTGATGCCGAGAATGGTGATAGATCTCTTTAGTTTCTTGGAGAGGTCTCGGGGTAGTTTTAAGATCGCACAATATGGGAAATGGTCACAATATGTCTATAGTGATGCAATTGGCGAACGAGTAACGAAAAATACTTCGAAGATCGAGAGCAATTAATACTTTACTTCATCGATCGGTTGTAATTATCACTAACTAGCATGCATGGGCGATGTTCTTATTTAAATTTTTATTTACCGATTAAATGATGTCATATAAATGATGTTTGATGTAAAAGCCTTCAAATAGCACTGTTCATTTAAAAAGACAAAGTTTACACCAAGTTGGAGAAATACCTCATTGTCCATACAACTCTCAAAGTGTTTCTTCACTTTCAGCACTTTAGATAGAACTTCTCTCAATGGTGCTTTTAACTTTCCAAGTCAAACTTGAAAAGCCCCCAATCAAATCCTCCATTGTAGCGTTACATGATCTACATCAACATTGGAATAAAGCTAAGGATAAGGCCTAACTGATCATAGTTACTTTTGGCTTTCTGAAACCACAGACCTGTCCTTTGAAACTGAGTCAGCTGCATCACAATCTCACATCCATCCCTGTTGAAAAATATTCTCACACTCTACATATTTGCACGTTGATGCCAAAGGAATATGAAGCCTTTGGATGTCCACATCAAAAGGAATGGCTATTGTAAAGCCTCTCCGAAGAAAGGATTCGGATCTTTATGGCCAAATTTTTATTCTCTCGTTTGTTTTCACTATTCTTCTTAATAATCATTACAATTTTTTCAAATTCTCATATAAAATAAAATAAATAATTTAATTTTTTTAAATTCCAAAACAAAAATAATATTAAAAACATATATTCTAACAATATTTTATTTAATTTTTAACTTTAATCTCAACTCAACTCATCTTATTTCATTTAATGCCAGATAATCAAAATTGTCTATGCAAAAATCAATTTTAACATACAAAGTATCATATAATAAGATGATAATACAATGTATTTATATTCTGATAATACCAAATAATTATTTCAAATCGAGATATCTAAGACGCGTCTTAATGAAACTAACATAACTTGACTAATCATACCCACTCCTAAAAACCTCTGAAAATATTCCTTATTCCACCCATTTGAACATACTATATCAATATGACAATAACCTCTTTACAAAAGTTGATGTTGTCTTTCTTTACTTAGCCAAGTAGTACATTCAACTATTTATTTAATGGAAGATAAAATTTACTTGTACATCTTGGAATCAATCCATGAAGCATAAATGACACAATGATGAGCTACTTTTATGTACTTTTCATGAAAAAGATTTAGGAGCTGTTTGGATAGTGAGATGAGATCATATAATTTTAAATGAAAGTTAAATAAAATATTATTTTTTAATATTATTATTGTTTTAGAATTTAAAAAAGTTGAATTATTTATTATATTTTGTGTGAAAATTTAAAAAAATTATAATAATGATATGCGATGAATTGAGAATGTTTCTCAATCCAAACGACTCGCGTAAAGAGAAGAAACATGGTTCCAAACTTCCATGTGAGCTTCATATGCAAAGCTTTTTGGCTTTGGGAAGTCACATTCCAGTTCATCCTTCCAAATTATCACTTTGACCATTAAACTATTAAAATTAGCACTTAATCCCTAGATTGAAACATTAATTATACTTTACTATCTCTTTAAGATCTAATTGTTATCTACCAAAAATAGGTGGCGTGATATGATCACAATGGTTAGATCTTAGACGAGACAAATTGTAAAATATAGTCTAAAAATAAAGTGATAAGATGGTTTAATAATTTTTTTGTAAAGATATTGATAAGCTAAGAGCTGAGATTTAAATCTTATCAAGATATATTTGAAAAAAAAATTATCACAATATAAAAAAGAGCATGCTAAATATAATTTTAAGATGTACAACTCTCGCATACTCTGATTGAAATACGCGGAAGTTGCACGCTTTAGGACTCTACAAATCATTGTTCTTTTTTTTTTTTTAATTTTAAGTTTCCATCTGATTTGATTAATTTTTCATTATTATTTATTTTCATTTNTCCCTTTTTTTGGGTAAGTAACATACCCAACTTCATCACAAAAAATATGGGACTAAAATTAAAATCACCTGAAGTTTTCAAGAGTCAAAAGCTGAGTAATTTCTTTGTACAGATCTTCATTGAATGTAGAAAAAACTTTCAAATCCTTCGCTAATATCTCGCAAGCCTTCGCTCTATCATTCCTGAGCACATAATTTTATTCTTCAATTTCCAAGGAAATAATCAACATGAACCAAAAGCAGCATATATATAAAACACATAGAGATACAGAGTGTGAGAGGGAATTGAAGTACCTGTCGAGAGCTTCAAGATACTTCTGCTTTCTGATCTCGAAGAAAATTTTCATAGAGTATCTGTTATCGTCGACTTTGGTAAATCCAGAAAGGTACTTCTCAACCTCATCCCATTCTCCGGCCAAAGCTTTCTCTTCGAAGTACTTCACGTTGAAGAAGAACCCAGACTGTTGCTCCAGCCTAAGGACCAAAACGACACCGTAATCAAAACCAACTATACGGGAAAAATAACAAAATAAAATAACGATGCTAATAAAGGAGAAGCTTACTCGTGCACTGCACTCTTGTATTTCTCTTCATCGAGAAATTGGAGAATCAGAAACACCAATTCCCTGCTTAAAGACGACATTTTACTCCCCGGACGTGTTCAGAATTTGAAATTCAAATAAGGAAATCGACCGGGAGTGAATTTTATCCGATGTGAAAGCTTTACAGATTTCTTGCCAGATAAGGGTTTGAGAGGAGCGAGCTGTCGGTGAAAATTCAAAGCTTGAATTTCGGCAGAGTCGGCGGCGAAAGCGACGACGTTTCTCGGAGTCTGGTGGCTTTATGGTGGAAAAATAATCGTACAAGGACTGGTTTCTAGGGTTTCTGGTTCCACATACTGTCTTTCGACAAAAACTGTGTAGAAGAAAAGCTGCCAGAGAAAAAAGAGGAGAGAGAGAGAGAGAAACAGAGACGACTTGTTCTCGCTTTCTTCGATGCGTTTTGCAGGGTTTCAGTTTCACACGGACCTATCAGTGATACGTACGATGAATTATCAATATATAGATAAGTCATTCTACTTATCACTTCTATACTTTGTGAGGTCAAGAACTTGATCCCGTGGACATCGAAAACAGACAAAACTATCTCCTTAACAAACGAGATAAGTTAGGGAGGGGTACGCAATGCAGACGTGGCGAGTTCTCATTGGTAGTGAGAGATGATTAAGTAAGGTAGGTAGAGTAGATGAGCATGGCTCAAAGGAAACGCATGCCCTGAGGGAGGGAGGGAGGGGGATGTTTTGGCGGTTGTGTCGCGGAATCGAAGCCGAAACTGAAGTGGATTGAATATACTTCCCTTGACGTCCACCACATCGTGTGACTTTGTCGGGTGCGGTCAGTGACGTGGCCCACGCGTCCGATTCTCCTTTTGGATCCATCTGTTCCTTCCAGCCTTTCCAGTGTCGTGATGGGTTTTACTATCTCTCTCCAACAGAGGCAACTTTATTAGTCAATGCGTGCTTGCTAAGGTAACTTTTGACTGTTCTTAGCAGGAGAAATACTTTCTTCAAAAAAAAAAAAAAATGAGAGATCAGAAAATGAAAATGTCCAACCCTCATCTCCCCCGTCTCACTCATCTCCCTCGATGAACAGTCAAATCGAATCGTCTCTCTGAAAGTGTCAAACCCAAACTAAAAATCGAAAAAGAAACCCTCGTCTCCCTTGTCTCCCTGAAGATGTTGAACCAACCCCTCAAGAACTCAGTCTCATGAACATGTCCTAGGCAAGGTTTTGAGTTATTTTTTTTCCTTTTCTTGATTTGCTTACCAAAAGAAAGTTTTAATATTCTTGACGTGGAATTCAAATTAATGTTTTGGAGAACAAACGTGCTGCATTGACATTTTTGGTTTCTACTTCAAATAAAATCTCTTAATTACTTGATTTTTAAAAAAATAAAAAAAAGTAGTCTCTTACTTAATACTCTGAGTACTGCAAAAATTGCATGGTATTCTTCTCATAGTTAGATGGGTTTACGTGATGGAGACCTTCTGCAAAAATTTCTATCTCTCTCTTTTCTTTTTTTTAAGCAAATTTTGTTTTGGAGAAGAGGGACGAATAAATGAAGACGGGTTTGTTTTCGTGAAGGAAAGAATAAATGAAGATGGCATGCCACGTAAGGGTCCATCTGTAAAAAATTTCTATGAAAAGTTTATGTGATTGTAGCATGACCCTTTATTAATAATTGTTTGATCCAACCATTAAGGATTGGCTCGGACTTGAGAATATGCTCCCCTGAGTCCAAAGTTTAAATTTTTTTTAATGTAAACAATTTTTATAAATCATAAGATTAGAAAATTTTTCTCTTGAATTATTTGAGATGTATTTATCAATAGTCTATGCACTCTCAAGATTAGTCAGGACGCTATTTTTTAACATCCAATGCCAATCAAAAATAATAATAATAATAAAGAAAATACTAAGGGTCCCGCTAGGGGATCCAGTTCAAGCATCCCGTTACAAATTTTTTTAATTTTTAGATCTTTTTGTAGTGGTTAAGAAAATGTTATTTAATAATATTGTGAATTTTTTTTAATATTTAAAAAGTGTTTTTTTTCACATTATTTTAAAAAAAAAATTTACAATATTATTAAACAATATTTTCTTAATCATTACGAAAACAAAAACAAAACAAAAATAATTATAAAGGAAAAAAATGAAGGGATCCCTATCATTTTCCTAATAATAATAATTGTTTGATTGATCCAACAGATAAATTGCTTTTACAGGTAGAGATTCTTCCCAAAAAAAACACTCCATTTTCAAATTGGCCAATTCTATCTCTTTTTCTTTTTCTTTTTCCTTTTTTCTTTTCCTTTTCTTTTTCCTTTTCCTTTTCCTTCTCCTTTTCCTTATCTATAATCGAACGCTTAATTGTTGGGTTCGTAACCTCAAAAAGTCAAAAACCTGACGGTACCTTAAATAAATGATTAGTTTAATTGCTTGCCTCATGAATTTAAGGGCCCCAAAAATTTGACAAAACTCCTTTTCAAAAGTAATATTAAAAAGAAAAAACAAAGAATATAACTTTTTTTTCGTTGACAAATTGATTTGGTTTGCCTTTGACTTTCTAGTTTTAATGACGTTGAGCAAATCTTTTAGCTATGAATATTAGTAAGATAGAAAAGTTTTATTCTCAAGTTGGTTTGTAGAGTAATCGTAGTAAAATGTATACATAATATCATTTGATTTGAAAGATAAATTTTAAAATTTAAATATTATAAATCAAATATTATAATTTAAGTGATGTAGATTGTCTGTTCTGCACGCTGGAACTTGAGAATATAATAACTCAATAAAGATACTTTTAAAATAAAATGGGAGATAACTTATCAAAAATAGATTATCTCATAGTTTACATTTAAAAGGAAATTATTAACAGATTTAGTATTGATATCATAATTGATTACTTTTATGCCTCGTTTGATTTCAGAAACGAGATGAGATGAATTGATATAAAAAGTTAAATAAAATATTATTAGAATATATTTTTTAATATTATTTTTGTTTTGAGATTTGAAAAAGTTGAATTGTTTATTTTATTTTGTATTGAAATTTAGGAAAGTTATAATAATTAGATGAGATAAGATGAGATAGATTTGAAAAAGTTGAATTATTTATTTTACTTTGTATTAGAATTTGAGAAAGTGTAATGATGAAAATGAGATAAAAATAAGATAAGATATTTTCTAAAAACAAACGAGGCTTATTGTATTGTCAAGTTCAATTAGCACTCATAAAAGGCAATCTTTTTATATGGATGACTTCCTTGAGAAAGATTCTCACATTAAACAACTCAAGGAAACGTCTAGTCATTGTTATGGATTAATGTTTTATACGTGGAAATAATGAGAATATGAATCATATATTATGTGAGATTATCACGATCATGTGAAATGAATTTTTTACCTGGGTGAGACTAGTTTGGGTGATGCCGAGAATGGTGATAGATCTCTTTAGTTTCTTGGAGAGGTCTCGGGGTAGTTTTAAGATCGCACAATATGGGAAATGGTCACAATATGTCTATAGTGATGCAATTGGCGAACGAGTAACGAAAAATACTTCGAAGATCGAGAGCAATTAATACTTTACTTCATCGATCGGTTGTAATTATCACTAACTAGCATGCATGGGCGATGTTCTTATTTAAATTTTTATTTACCGATTAAATGATGTCATATAAATGATGTTTGATGTAAAAGCCTTCAAATAGCACTGTTCATTTAAAAAGACAAAGTTTACACCAAGTTGGAGAAATACCTCATTGTCCATACAACTCTCAAAGTGTTTCTTCACTTTCAGCACTTTAGATAGAACTTCTCTCAATGGTGCTTTTAACTTTCCAAGTCAAACTTGAAAAGCCCCCAATCAAATCCTCCATTGTAGCGTTACATGATCTACATCAACATTGGAATAAAGCTAAGGATAAGGCCTAACTGATCATAGTTACTTTTGGCTTTCTGAAACCACAGACCTGTCCTTTGAAACTGAGTCAGCTGCATCACAATCTCACATCCATCCCTGTTGAAAAATATTCTCACACTCTACATATTTGCACGTTGATGCCAAAGGAATATGAAGCCTTTGGATGTCCACATCAAAAGGAATGGCTATTGTAAAGCCTCTCCGAAGAAAGGATTCGGATCTTTATGGCCAAATTTTTATTCTCTCGTTTGTTTTCACTATTCTTCTTAATAATCATTATAATTTTTTCAAATTCTCATATAAAATAAAATAAATAATTTAATTTTTTTAAATTCCAAAACAAAAATAATATTAAAAACATATATTCTAACAATATTTTATTTAATTTTTAACTTTAATCTCAACTCAACTCATCTTATTTCATTTAATGCCAGATAATCAAAATTGTCTATGCAAAAATCAATTTTAACATACAAAGTATCATATAATAAGATGATAATACAATGTATTTATATTCTGATAATACCAAATAATTATTTCAAATCGAGATATCTAAGACGCGTCTTAATGAAACTAACATAACTTGACTAATCATACCCACTCCTAAAAACCTCTGAAAATATTCCATATTCCACCCATTTGAACATACTATATCAATATGACAATAACCTCTTTACAAAAGTTGATGTTGTCTTTCTTTACTTAGCCAAGTAGTACATTCAACTATTTATTTAATGGAAGATAAAATTTACTTGTACATCTTGGAATCAATCCATGAAGCATAAATGACACAATGATGAGCTACTTTTATGTACTTTTCATGAAAAAGATTTAGGAGCTGTTTGGATAGTGAGATGAGATCATATAATTTTAAATGAAAGTTAAATAAAATATTATTTTTTAATATTATTATTGTTTTAGAATTTAAAAAAGTTGAATTATTTATTATATTTTGTGTGAAAATTTAAAAAAATTATAATAATGATATGCGATGAATTGAGAATGTTTCTCAATCCAAACGACTCGGGTAAAGAGAAGAAACATGGTTCCAAACTTCCATGTGAGCTTCATATGCAAAGCTTTTTGGCTTTGGGAAGTCACATTCCAGTTCATCCTTCCAAATTATCACTTTGACCATTAAACTATTAAAATTAGCACTTAATCCCTAGATTGAAACATTAATTATACTTTACTATCTCTTTAAGATCTAATTGTTATCTACCAAAAATAGGTGGCGTGATATGATCACAATGGTTAGATCTTAGACGAGACAAATTGTAAAATATAGTCTAAAAATAAAGTGATAAGATGGTTTAATAATTTTTTTGTAAAAATATTGATAAGCTAAGAGCTGAGATTTAAATATTATCAAGATATATTTGAAAAAAAAAATTATCACAATATAAAAAAGAGCATGCTAAATATAATTTTAAGATGTACAACTCTCACATACTCTGATTGAAATACGCGGAAGTCGCACGCTTTAGGACTCTACAAATCATTGTTCTTTTTTTTTTTAATTTTAAGTTTCCATCTGATTTGATTAATTTTTCATTATTATTTATTTTCATTGATACATGGTTGTAAAAATAATGGTAAAAAGTTGCACATGTATTATTAATCTTTTAAGTAAAAACATTTATTTTCTAAATTAAATCATGCCACATAGATGGTGTCTAGTGTAAAGATCTTAAAATTGAATTATTCTTCTTTTAAAATTTTTTTAAATGTACTTACAAAAAAAAAAAGAAAATTAAGATGTATGGGGGTTCCGAAGATCGTCTGTACAACTAAAGCGACCACCGCATATTAGCTAGTTCGGAATGTAACATGTTGCCACTTTAGAGGGCCAATGGTCGCTTTAATAACATCCGTCTTTGGTAACTCATGCTGAAGAGTCCTGAGGGTGTAAAAAAAAATCGGTGAACCGGTAAATCAGACTGGACCGAACCGAACCGAATTGAACCAGTAAGTTTGGTCCGGTATTAAGTTTGATTCCATCTGGTATCGATTTTATTTTTCTTAAAACCGGTCAAAATTAGTTCGGTTCCCATTTAAAAAAAAAAAAATAGACCGGACCGAACCAGACCGATTCATATATATTATAATTTTTTATAATGTATATAATTTATATATATAATATATCATTATATATAATATATAATTATATATATTATAATTTGATATTATATGATAAATTACTAATTAATATAATATTAAACTTAAAAATTTTATATTACTATAGTCTATTATATTAATAGTTATACTAATACTCTATTACTATATATTATAGTATATTATAAGATATCACTTTATATTATGATATGTTATAAGCTATCATTATATTATATATTATAATATATCACTATAATCTATAATATAATTATAATATATATTATAATATATTATCATTATAGGTATATTATAGTATATAATATAGTATATTAAAACTAGAAAATCGGATTGAACTGGATCAGAATGGGTAAAATTGAAAGTATCAGTTTAGAAAAATAATTTGTCTAAAATTTTGTCTAAAATAAGATCGAATCGGATTAGTTACGCCCCGAAGACGGAGAACTTCATTTAAAAAGGCGCACACGTCGCTGTAATTGTATAAATGGAGCCAGGGCGAACACGACCCGTCTTCCCAACCTACCCGAAAAGAACATCCCCAGTTCCGCAACTAGAAAAAGAAGGGTTTTTTTTTTTATTAGTAAGAAAAAGAAGGGTTTTTGAAGTGCTAAAACCCCCGAGACCTCTCAGAGGTGAGCTGCGAGTCCAATGGCGGCTAACTCCCACCAGCAGAGCAACAAGACCAAAAAGAGGAAGCAAGTTCCTGGTGCTAATGCCGAAGCACCGGACCGCTCTACCTATTCCAAGAAGCCTAAGCTCGTCTCCCCGAGACTGTCAGGTCCCAAGGGCTCCAACAAACCGTTCAAACCACTGAAATCGAAGTTCATGAAAACGGAAACCAGGGAGGAGAAGACGGCTCCGATGTCAAAGCGAGAGCGTCGCCTCCACGCCAAGGTCGTTTACTGTCACATTTTCATTCACTCTTTTTGCGTGTGTCTAATGTTATGCTTTTAGCATCCCAATTTGGAGGTAAATTGGACAGGTTTGTTAACTGCATTTATGTGCTGATTCAGAAACGAATAAGTCTTTTAGTAGTCAAATTAGCAAATTTGATTGTGAAGGGAAACCGAAGCTGGTGGACTGCGATTAGAGGGTTTCATATTTAATTATTTAAATTTCTTGAGCTATTATGTATCGCAGGATCTTGCAGAGGCTAGGAAGAAGAAGAGGAAACGATATTACGCTCTTGAGAATGTGAGTATTATTTACTCATTTTTTTTCTTGCATTTGTTCTACTAACCCATGATCCATAGTGGTTTTCGTAGAGGCATCTGATCACTAAGAACTTTTTCTTATGAGATCGTATCAGTCTAACATGTATTTTAACATTCACAATGAGTTGTTTTTTAATGGAATGATTATAAGCGTTCTTATGATTATAAGCGTTCTTCTTTTAGCTTCAACTAGTTCCTATCTTGTATTTAGGTGTTTTCTCTTGTATACTTCTTGTGGACTTGGGCTATGCCTATTTACTTGATTCAATAAAACTTCTTATTACTCATAAAAAAACGTTGGTGTAGCATATACTAATATTATATATATATATTTGGTTAAAAAGCTACTAATATTATGTATGTATTTAACTCTACCAATAAAAGCATTGTAGCATGGCTTTCTTTTTCCACGTGAAAACAGAATTTGTCTAAGGCCTGTTTGTGAACCCACTTGCTGAGCTCATTGTGGCTTTTGGCTCATTTATTTGTTTATCTCTATTCTTCTGTAGGAGCTTGCATCTCTGTGGGAAAAGATGAGGTGCCACGATATTGCGAAAGAAGACAGATCCAAGTATGCATGTTGTTACATCTAACAAGTGATTAAAATTTTGACTTTGTGGCATATTCTTTTATCCATCTTTTCTTCCTTCATTTTTCACTTTTGTTATGACTTTTATTATCTGAAGGTTTGTAACTGAAGCTCTACAAAAGATGAAGGGCAAGATTTCTGAAATCGCTGGGTCCCATATTTCTTCTCGTGTTCTGCAGGTATCTTTCAGTGATTACTTTGCAATGACATTGATTTCAAGTTCCATTTTTGGTTCCGAGTAGCCTGTAACATTCTGTTTATTATACCATAGACTTCTGTTAAGTACTGTTCACAATCTGAAAGGGATGCGGTGTTTGAAGAGCTTCAACCACATTTTCTTAATCTTGCGTGCAACACCTATGCGGTTCATCTGGTGAAGAAAATGTTAGACAATGGTATGGGTTAGCCTAAAAAATTAACTGAGAAACTAGATGGCTTTTCTTACAATAATTGTTTACTTGCATTTTGTGTCCATGTTTGAGGTCAAGTTACTCTATTTTCTATTTGCAGCCTCCAAAAAACAGCTTTCAGGGTTTATCTCCTCCCTCCATGGGCGTGTGGCTTCTCTTCTTCGCCACATGGTTGGATCAGTTGGTATGTTTTAACGATTTCCAGTGCAGTTTTTCTCTGTTCTTGAGTTTCCTTCCAAATAATTGGATTAGCAGAAGTGATATGACCCAGGCTATAGCTAGAAATATGGGCATTTTTTATTTTACTTCCTCTCTTTTGTACTCACCTAAGTTATGATTGATTTAAACCATTCATGTCCATGTCTTGCAATGTCTCGATCACTTAATAAAGGATATAAGGTCTTTCTCCTGTGACATAGAATGATTACATTTTATGGGAGTTTGAGAGCCATAAAAGGAGAAGAACTATATCATTTACTTGCGGCATTGACACTACCTATTAAAATTTTAACATACAACTGATGTAATTCCTAAAGGTGATACCAATGGATGTATTTCCAGTAGATAGTCATCTACATTTTTCTCAAACCTCAGAGTTTAAATATTCTTTTAACTATTGGTTGTATTCTTATCTGGCAGTTGTTCAACATGCATACGAGTTAGCAAATGCAGCACAAAAGCAGGAATTACTGATTGAATTGTATTCTACGGAGCTTCAATTGTTTAAGGACCTGGTCTCAATGAAAGAGCGCAGGTAAAGCTTTATCCCGCCCTTTTTTTTCTCTCTCAGCCTTTACCAATTGGGTGGGTGTTGGTTTACTCTCTCTAATTACTTTTCTTTTTAATACTTCATTATAATTTTCTGTTGACAAGTAGCCCTGTATACTTGGGCTATATGCCTATCTATTTCACCAAGAAACTCTTGTTTACTGTTCAAAAAAGTTATCTGTTGATAAGTATTGCTTCATTATTTTGTTTGGTAAGTAATAAGAAATATTATTGAAAAATATGAAAGGCAAAGCTCAAGTGCATAAAATGTGTTCAAGAGAAACGCCTAATTGGAAATAGAAGAAGATATGAGGAAATTATGAAAATCTAATCCACTAAAATCTTTAGCAGCTGCCCAAATGAAAATTTTAAGCTCATCCATTACCCCTCAAAAGTCTTCAAAACTTCTATCATTCTTTTCCCTCCCTATACACCACCATAAAAATATGGAAGCCATGTTTTTACACTGCTTGGATGCCATGACTCTCTCCAGCTTGTGAAAGGTCTACTTATCCTTCTAGGCATAACCCAAGCCAATCCAACTATAACAAAGAAGTTATATTCCACAAGGCTATGGCTGCCTTTTAATGGAGTTCAAGGTGGCCGATATAGATTTCCCACTCTTTCTGCACATACAACACCAATCAGCCACAATGATATGGAGTTTCCTTAGATTATTAGAGTGGATCTTTTCTAAGCAGGCTGTTCAAGAGGGGAAAAAATGCTCTTAGAGGAGCTTGCTAAGATACTCCTCCAAGGAAAAGGTTAGTATTATAAAGTATAAAGTCTTGATAGAAAGAATGAACAATTAACTTCATTTTCGGTCCAAAGGGTCTTATCTACAAATCCACACACAATCTAATAGAGTACAAAGGATTAAAAAAACCTATGAAGGCATCAACTTCCCAGTCATGAGCTGTTTTGAAAAAAATTGGCATTCCACTAAGGGTAGCTGGTGGATAATTCCAATTAGGGCTGGGCGGCAGGTCACCACTCCCTGCCACCCCGCCGTCCACCGCCCCGGCCAGCCTGAGCGGCGAAGGCAACCCACTTGTTTTTATGACAGAGTAAGAGACAAAAATGAAAAATCCATTATTTAATGAAGATTTATGTGTGGGCTCAATCAGTAATATTTATGATTTAGCCAATATACTGGAATGTAAAGTTTCATCTTTTCCCATGAAATATCTTGGGTTACCTTTGGGAGCTCCTCATAAATCTGTGGCTGTTTGGGATGGGGTGATTGAGAAGATCGATAAGAGACTAGCTGGTTGGAAAAAGATTTTTTTGTCCAAAGGGGGAAGAGTTACTTTGATTAAAAGTACCTTGTCAAATTTACCTACTTATTACATCTCTCTTTTCCCTATTCCAGCGGGGGTGGTTAAAAAAATTGAAAGGATTTTCAGAAATTTCTTATGGGATGGTACTGGTGAGGAACGAAAATTTCATTTGGTGAGTTGGAATAAGGTTTGTACTCCGGTGTTTTGTGGAGGCTTAGGAGTGCGGAATTTAAAGCTTTTTAATAAAGCTCTTCTTGGGAAATGGCTTTGGAGATATAACAATGAGAGTAATGCATTGTGGAAACAGATTATAGATGCTAAATATGGTAGGATGTGGGGGAATTGGTGTTCTAACGAAATAAAAGGGGCATTTGGGGTGGGATTGTGGAAGTCCATTCGGTTGGGATGGGGGGACTTTGCTAAAAACATCATTTTCAAAGTGGGGATTGGTAATAATATTTCCTTTTGGAACGATGTTTGGTGTGGTGATTCACCCCTTAAATTTGTATTTCCTAATCTTTTTAGGATTGCCAAATACAAAGGGGCTGTTGTGGCTGATTCATATTCGTTCTCTAATAACATGCTGAATTGGAATGTGGAATTTTCTAGAGATTTACAGGACTGGGAAGTAAATGAAGTTGCTGATTTTTTTGTAAAACTTTATGATTTGAAGATCGATCTGAGCAGGGAGGATAGGATGTTGTGGGTTCATGATTTTAAGTCCAGATTCTCGGTGAAATCCTACTACAAGGTGTTAAATGGACAGAATCTTAAAACATACCCCTGGAAATGTATTTGGAAAGCTAGAGTGCCCAGTAAAGTTGCATTCTTTTGTTGGTTGGTGTCATTGGAGAAAGTTTTAACTACTGACAATTTGAGGAAAAGGGGTTTATATGTAATGGATTGGTGTTACATGTGTAAAAAAGATGGCGAATCACTTAACCACCTGTTTCTTCATTGCGAATTGGTGTCTGCTTTATGGAATGAGTTATTTGCAAGGGTAGGCATTGCTTGGGTGATGCCATTACAAGTGGTGGACTTTTTGGCTAGTTGGCATGGTGCTGTGGGATGTGGAGGCAATAAAGTTGTATGGAGGATGATTCCTTTGTGTTTCTTTTGGTGCTTATGGCTGGAGAGAAATGGGAGGTGCTTTGAAGATTGTGAACGCACAGTGAGAGAATTTAGGGATTTTTTCTTTAGCACTTTAAATTTTTGGGCATGTTATCTAGTGAAGGACATGAATATTTGTAGTCGTCTCTTTTAATTTGCACTAGTCTGTATTTAGGTGTATTCTCTTGTATACTTCCTGTGTACGTGGACTATGCCTTTTTACTTGGAATAATATATCTCTTATTACCTATCAAAAAAGAAATGAAGATTTATGACTTTGGATAATTGGTTAAATGATTAGTATCTTCACTCATGAAAGCTGGCAACATATTCTGATTTGCTCACCTTTTTTTGCCTTGCTTTCGATAACCAATACTTAAAAATGATTCTGGTTGTCATGCTACTGTAGTTTTCTTTTTAAATGTTATGTTGTCATTCAGGTTAGTGGATGTAATCTCAAAGCTGGGCCTACAGAAATCTTCAGTCTTACGACACATGACTTCAGTGATTCAACCAATTCTAGAGAAGGGAATAGTTGACCACTCTATCATACACAGGATGTTAATTGAGTACTTCAGCATAGCTGATCAGGTGTTTTTGAGATTTCAAAATGCACCATAAATTTTTTAGAACTTCAGAATAATTTTCTTGCTCGCCTTTGTGGCTTCTGCTTGTTGTCTTTCTTTTGTTTTCTAAATCAAGTTTGTTGGAAAGTCCTCTGCCGCAGATATAATCCAACAGTTGTCGGGTGCACTCCTTGTTCGAATGATTCATACCAAGGATGGATCCAGGATTGGGATGCTGTGTGTCAAGCATGGAAGTGCAAAGGTTTGTCACAATTGGTCGTAGAATTCTACTCTTAATAAAAAGATTTAAATATGGGCAAAACAGTCCTGTCATTGCTATGTGTTACCTTACTCTTGTGGAGTGCTGAATCTCTGATCATTGTTGACTTCTGATTTGTCCTTTTTTCCTATTTCTGCTTTAGGAAAGAAAGAAAATTATCAAAGGAATGAGAGACCACATAAGCAAGGTTGCTCATGATCAGTGTGGGAGTTGGGTAAGGACTTCAAATTTCAGGGTCCTGTCAGCTTAAGTGTTACTCTTCTGGCAAACATTGCACCTCTAGCTTCCACTCTTCGTCTTCTGGCATCTATCTCCTAGATGCTATTTAAAAGACATCAGTTAGTTGTTATTGATTTTAGTAGTATCTAACTTCTTAGTAATCATTTACCAGATGTTGAGGGTATAAATGTTGCCATATTCTGAAATTACATTGACGGTCATATAGCTAACATGTAGTATCTCACAACATTCAATTAGTTTTAAGACGCATTTAGAATGACTTTATTTCTTTTAGCCATGTCTCTTAAGTGTCCATTTGTTGATATGGAAAAGGGAAGTATGTTGCTAAAGAGCTTGTTCTTACATGATGTAAAATTGGGTTTGCTACAAAATTGAACTAGTTGCATTTCATGAGATGCATGATGCATGCTAGCCAGCTCACTACCTGGAAAACAGCATTCTGGGATGGCAAAGAGGAAGCCCATATCTTCAATAACTAATCATCAAGTTTATTGTACTTCAGTTCAGACGCACTGGGATGGGAGTTTGGTCGAAGATCAATCATTTTATTGATCTTCTCTATAGCTCCAAGTGCAAAATTCCTGATGAGGAAAAACTAATTGGCTAAAGGCTTTAACCTAACAAATTTTCCTTCCACTCCATATTAATCTCTTATTAATGCATGTTCTTAATCTAAGAATGTGACTGAAATATTTATATCTTCAAGTTTCAGTGAGAATGAATCATTCTAGTATGCTCATGAAGTTCATCATCTTTTTTCATTTTGGTGATAATTCCTTACATTATATTATTGCAATTGATGGGCTAAATGTCCATGAATTTCTTATTTCAGTTGTAAATCCTAGTTAAGTATTACTCATGGATATGTCATGTGCACTTGGCTATGCCTATTATCTTATGAATAAAACTTCTTGATTACCTATCAAAAGAATTATATGATTGCAATTGACTTTTCAGGTGCTTGTCTGCATTTTGTCAATAGTTGATGATACAAAGCTAATAACAAAGGTTGGATATTGTTTTTTCATTATTGGTTGTTGTGACATCTACTGCAATATCACTTTCAAATGGAGGCTCTAACTTAACTCTCTTGATTACAGGTTGTGATTCGTGAGCTTCAAAAGATTTTAAAGGAGCTTGTTTTTGATAAGGTTCTCGCTCTTCTGATGTACTTACATATGGTGCTAAATGATTTCAAAATATAGTTAACATCATATAATTAACAAATATGGATGTTCTCCATGAGCATTTGTTTAATGTGGCCCACACCCCTTTCTTAACACCCCTTTCTTATAAATAATAATGACTTATTTATCACTCAGGACTTATTTATTTATTGTGTGTAGTGTAGCTTGTTTGTCTATCATTTACTTTTTACAATACTTTTAGAGTATCACTTAGAGATGGATCTGAATTACTAAGTGCTTCTTTTTTATCATTTGTAAATTTTAGAATGGAAGGCGACTGTTACTGCAGCTACTTCATCCAGACTGTTCACGCTATTTCAGTCCTGATGATCTTAATTCTCTCAATTTAACAATTCCTTCTCTCAGTGCCAAGGTGATTTTGAAGCTCTTTATCCTTTTGAAGAACCATATGCTAATGGTGATGCAGCTATATTGGATCTAACTCTGTTTTGTTGCCACTGGCAGAGTGAGTCAGGAGCAAATTCTGAAGCAAAATCCTCAATGGTTGTAGAATCTAGTGACGACGAGGCCAAGCATGACATCGAAGTGACTGTTGCTGAGGGCAATACAAGTGCTGCTGTTGATGATCTTCACCTTGTTGAGGGAGGAAAAAAAGATCCTTTCTTAAGAAGGCAAGAACTGTTGGTCAATAGTGGTCTTGCCGAGGTTTGTTGCTTTCTTTCTGGATTCTTTAATAAAATTTCATTTTAATTTTACTTTTTGATGCATCACTCTATTAACTACGAGATATTGTATAATGCTTCGTATATTATCATTGTCAATAATGATGATATTTTGAACATCTAACGATATACCTAAAGTTAGCTAAAAATACTTGTTAAAAGACTGACCTTGAGTGGAAAACTTGGATGCTGGAATGCTTGCAGGGTCTAATTGATCTATGTATCGAGAGTGCAGGAGAACTACTTAGATCAAATTTTGGCAAAGAAGTCTTATATGAGGTAATAAATATGTTTACTAGAGTTATCATGTTAATATAGTTCGATGGTTGTCTATTTCTCCCCAATGTACATTAATAAATCCCCATTTTATCAAGATAAAAATTTCCCCAATCGTAATCAGTTGTTATTGTGTTTGTTAACTCGTACAATTCCTATCAGACACTGTTTCCTCACCAGATCCGTACATCTTTCTGAAAATTAGACACGATGAAATTTTTATGTTGGTAATATGATTCTTCAAAATCACAAGTTGGTTCTTGAAATAAGCTGCCCTTTCTAAATTCTTAGCCTTTCATATTGCCTCAAGTGATTGTTGGTCATACATGCAGGTTGCAACCGGAGGTTCTGGTGGCATTCTCCGCCCAACTTTGAATGACAAGTTGAATGCCCTTCATGAAGCAATAGCATCTCTTGCAGCAACGGCATCAGGAGAATCAGAAGAGGAGCATGTTCTAAACAATTTCCATTCCTCCCGGACAATTAGAAAACTCATCTTGGACTGCCCCACATTTGCTCGTATTTTATGGAAGAAAGCTCTGAAAGGGAAGAGTGAGTTGTGGGCCCAAGGTCACAGGTTAGGCTATACAGTCTTTCAAATCTAATTCATTGAACGTGAAAAAAGCAAGATGTGATTTCTGATATATTTGGGGCCTATTCCCTTTTCTTTTCTTTTTTTTTTTAATGGCAGTTGTAAGGTAATTTGTGCATTCTTGGAATCCTCTGATTCTAAAGTACGTGAATTGGCAAAAAAAGAGCTGCAGCCTTTGATAGATGGTGGCATTATCAAAATCCCTGAGACCAAGCAGGCAGTCAGCAAATGAGGCTTAATACCAGTCATGGTTGAAATGAGATCAGGCGCATTGCTACCTGATTCGCATTCGTATGCAAGTTGAGTCATCTAGGGATTTCATGTAATTTAAAGAATACCCAGAAGAATTCTTTGGACTGACAAAGTCTCTTAAAAGGCAAAGAAATGAAATTTTGATGAAAAGATTTTAAAGTATAAAAAACAGCAAAATTCCTCTGCATTATTAGTATTGGAAGAGCTACTGATGGTTTTAAGCTTTTTCTTACAAAGCTTTGCCTGAATCATTTTGATGTTGAAGAGATGTTTGATCCTGATATTTAATCATGTTCTAGGTGAATTTACAAGTAGTATTCTCCAGCTCAACACTGTAGCTCCATCACCACTGTATGACTGTCTTGTCAGTGCTACGCTTTCTACCTGGCTTTGAGGATTCATAATCGGAATCCTTAGCCTCATTGTATAAGGAACTTTAATCTCAAAGAGATTATATAGAAGTAAATCTACAAACTGATGTACCTTAATGTGGTACGTCAGATTATAAAATTATTTTTATTATAAAGTATATATAATGAATTCTATAAAATCACATTAGTTTATGAGTTTATTTTATATAAACTCTGTGTCAGTTCTCGTCATAAACTTGAGCATGTTAAAAAAATGGGTCGTTCTAGATCCACAGCTGGGAGCTCCCGGTTTTTTTTTATTTTTTATTTTTTACATACATATTTTTAATATTTTAAAACATTTAAAAAAAATCACATCATTATTAAAAAGTATTTTCTTAATCACGAAATAAAAAAATAAAAAAAAATAAAAAAAAAATTCCCAACGGGAAGACTAGTATTTCCCCAAAAAAATTGACATACTTCTTTTTCTTCGCAGCAGATACGCATTTATGATACAGTGGCGTATAATTTCTATACAACAATAATTAGACATTAATACATTCGGTAAAAGATTTACCTCTGATTTGTCATATAAAAGAGTTGAAAATAAAAATGAATATAAATAATTAGATTATTAGTATACAACATCGTGACCCTCCCTTCCAGGGGGGAAAAATTGGCAGGGATCTTCACTAATCTGGCAACTTATAATACCTAATGAAAAACTTGAGAAGACGCATAATACTCACTCTCGTTGAACACAGGTCTTAAATCTTCTTTGCACATGAAATCCAGGGGGAACGAAACGAGGTGCCCCCTCACAGCCGCTAATCTCTCCATGGGATCGCTTTTCAATATATCTCCATTATGATAAGATTCTAACTTCTCTGGGGCTATTCCTAAATCAATAGTAGAATGGCCGAGTCTCTCCTTCGAAAGGGCCATGGCTTGTCTAAGTGCAGCTCTGCGAAAGATTGAAATATATAGCTGTTAGCACAGAGAAGAAGGAAAGGGGATAAGAGAAAGAATAAGAATTGCATTATACCTTGTATGTATAAGATCGTTAGGTATGCAAGCAAAGACATCTTGGTAAATTGCAGTATTTGTCTGTCAAACAAATCACCGATAAATGGTCATTACTTAAAAAACAAAAAGTAACGATAGACAATACTTTTCACGACACTTTCACAATACATGACGTAAAAAATACCCTCATTTTACATCATGTATTGTGAAAAGTATTGTGTGTTTATCATTGTTCAAAAACAAAAGGCATCAGAGAAATCCTAAAAACCCCTCAGCCAAACTCTAATGCCAAG
>QEOT01122341.1:0-25807 GCA_003123785.1 Pterocarya stenoptera | reverse complement strand
CGTGTTAGAAGTGAGATTTTCTCTTTCACTAATATACACACACATACTTGCGTACAAAGTGGGCATGCCCAGGTGACATAGTAGTACTACTCTATATATATAACTGCTACAGTTACAAATAAATTCAATAAAAATAAATTTATAAATTAACGTAGTTTTATATGATATGTTAGATTTATTTTATATTAAAAGTAGATTTATAATCTAACGTACTATATCAAATTACGCCAGTTTGTATGTTTATTTTTATGAAATAAAATAAGTTTAAAAGTCTAAATTAAAAGTCCAAAAGTCTAACAAATTACAAGTCCAAAAGTCTAAATTACAGTCCAAAAAATTACAAATCCAAACACTAAAAGGTTTCCAATGGGTATAGAGGAAACGACACTGTTGGTTTTTTCAATATTTAGATGATTCTTTTTCTTTTTTTTTTTTTCAAATGATAATTATAATTTATATATATTTGTAATACATTTAATACATAGTTATAAACTTTAGTGATTTAGTTATAGTGATTATTAATTTATTAGACTATATAATAGTACTAATATAATAATATTAGACTATTAGTATTAGTTATATATTAGTATAGCTATATAATATATTAGACTATATAATAGTATTAATATTAGACTATTAGCATATATATATTATTATTAGTTATAAATTAATATATTAGTATACCTATATAATATATTAGACTATATAAATATATAATAGTATTAATATTACACTATTAGTATAGTTAGATATTAATATTAGACTATTAGTTATAAACTTATAGTAATTTAATATAACTATATTAGTTTAAGTATAACTATGGTCTATATTAGACCATATAATAGTATTAATATTAGACTATTAATATAGATATATATTATTATTAGTTATAAGCTAATATATTAGTATAACTATATAATATATTAGACTATATAAATATATAATAGTATTAATATTACACTATTAGTATTAGACTATTAGTTATAAACTTATAGTGATTTAGTATATTGTATAACTATATTAGTATAAGTATAACTATAGTCTATATTAGACTATTAGTATTAGTTATAAACTTATATATTACTATATTAGTATAGCTATATAATATATTAGACTATATATAATTATAATTTATATTAATAACATATAATCAAACAAATTACAAATATAACAATGTTCATATTTAAGATTAGCATTTTATGTTATAATTTATAAATTATAATATGAAATTATTTTGATATATAATTATATATATTATATATACAACTTTCACATATAATTATATATTATATGTAAAACTTATCTATAACAAAGATTTTGTATAATATTAATTTTACATAAAATTTTTTAATTTATATACAAAATATTATTTTATAGTTATATATTTTCCCAAACGGTTCGGAAAATCTTGAAACCGGAACCGGACCGGCTCCAGCCGGTCCTCCAAATCTAGGAACCAGTCCCAGTTTTTTGATTTTTTGATCTAAATTTACACCCCTACTGCTAACACAGCATGTCCGCGTAGCACAATGACATGGCTCTGATACCATGTTAGAATTATATTTTATTCATTATTGTGCAAGTTACAATGTGGCCTAAGGTGGCCTTTATATAAGAGGCCAAACTACTACAATATCCTCACTTAAACTATGTAGGACATACAATTCATACAAACTATTCCCACACTCACATATACACTAACACATTGGCCATATATAACATTATTCATGCCTTTTAATTATAGCATTTTCAATGGCTAGTCAGAGTTCTCATCTAAAACAATAACGTAAAAACTACTTTATTATTTTACTTAATGATGTACTATATATCAGTTAATTTATTCTTTCTATATATCGTCCGAGAAAAAGAAAAAAAAACAGAAGAATAAGTTTTAAATTCACATGTAGTGCAATGCAATATGTTTCTTGCATAATCGATAAAGAGCTTATTTTGACATATCATTGGCTAGTTTGTATTTANAAAAAAAAAAAAAAAAACATAGAAAACAGATTGGTATTTGGGAGATTATGAGATGAAGGTAAAATAAAAGCATATAATAGAAATATAAATATAAAGTATAGAGAGTATTAATTGGGAGTGATGCTTAAATGAGCCATATAAAATAAATAAATTAATGCCTCTGTATATAATTATATTGCCAAAGTTTGTGTAGTATGAAATGTGTAACGCACAGATTATTATTGTTTGACTTGTGAGTATACAAGTGAGATAGGTCGGTGGGTGACAGAGGACGCCCGCGGTGCGTGCGTAATGACTCGTGCATATATTTGCACGAGGATTGTTATGCATCATCCTACACACCACACATTAATGTGTTTTTTATTTTTTTTTAATTTTTTTCAATTTTTTTTAATTTTACTCTTCTTGAAACATTTATATTTTTTTATTCATCATCTATATAATACACATTTAATAAGAGAAACAAATAAATAAAAAATAAAAAAAGTTATGGTGTGTGGTGTGTAGGATGATGCAAAGATTAATTCTATTTGCATAATCCAAAATTAGACCTGATGCTCTAGGCTCTAGCTGCAGGTCCGCTTAGACAAATACAAAATGACGCCATCCAGCTCTTGGCTTGGATTCGCATACAAATAATGCAATAAATAAATATCATATTCATTGTGTCCGCAAAATCGACATAATAAATAGTTTTTTTTTTCTCAATTGTTGAATTGTTAAAAACAGAATGTGGAGGAGAGAACAGAGTATGAAAAAAGAACTTTACTTCTCATTGATTGATCGAAAAATGAAAAATATGACTTAATGATCTTAATACAAAGATACAATCTATTTATACAACTTGAAAATACAATCAAGTAAAATCATTCTGAGGCTAACTGACTTAACTGTCAAACTGGTTTAGGATTTAATAAAGTCCCTTGTTTGGCTTCTCGGGATTTCCTTTCCAATTCTTTGATATGGTTTTCTATATTCCAACACCCCCCCTCAAGATGAGAATGAATGTTTATCATTCCCATCTTGCGAATGAGGTGATGAAAATTCAGAGATCCGAGGGGCTTAGTGAGGATATCTGCTATCTGATGCTTGGAAGGAATATGTATGATGTTGATGAGACCTTCTTGTAATTTTTCTCGAACAAGGTGGCAATCAAGTTGAATATGTTTGGTTCTTTCATGGAGGACAGGATTGGAAGCAATTGCAGCTGCTGGCTTACTGTCTGTATAAAGCAAAGCAGCTTGAGTATGCTGGATGTGTAAATCAGTTAGAAGATATATCAGCCATTGAAGCTCACAAGTAGTAGAGGCTAGAGCTCTATATTCTGATTCGGCAGAAGATCTACTCACTGTAGGTTGTTTCTTTGATTTCCATGAGATAAGTGAGTCTCCAATAAAAATTGTAAAGCCTGTGATACTTCTCCTTGAGTCAAGACAGCCCCCCCAATCACTGTCTGAGTATGCTTTTAAATGCAATGGTGATGCTGCAGTCAAGAAAATACCCTGTCCAGGTGTAGCTTTAATATATCTAAGTACTCTTTCAGCTGCTTGAAGATGCAATGTACTAGGATTAGCCATGAATTGGCTCAAAGCTTGGACTGAGTATGCCAGATCAGGTCTGGTAATTGTTAGATATAGAAGTCGACCTACAAGCCTTCTGTAGGCAGCAGCATCAGTTAAGGGTGGAGAGGAATCATGTGCACTCAGTTTGAGGTTTGATTCCATGGGAAATGCCACTGGTTTGGAAGCAGAGAATCCACTATCTTGTAGTATGTCAAGAGCATACTTTCTTTGACATAAGGCAATACCTTGCTTTGATCTTGCTACCTCAATGCCCAAAAAATATTTTAATTCACCCAAATCTTTAATTGTGAATGAATCATGCAAATACTTTTTGACAATAGCAATCTGCTCGAGATTATTTGATGCTAAGATCACATCATCAACATAGATTAATAAAACCATGAAGCTGTCTGAAGTCTGCTTAGTGAAGAGTGATGAATCTGATTTGCCTTGAATAAATCCAAACTGGATTAATGAAGCTGACAGTTTTGAGAACCACTGTCTTGAAGCCTGTTTTAAACCATACAAACTCTTTTTAAGTTTGCAAACTCGTGGGTCATTAGGAGAGGCAAAACCAGGTGGTAATTGCATGTATACTTCCTCATTTAACTCTCCATGCAAAAAGGCATTATTTACATCAAGTTGATGTAAATACCAACCCTTTATAGCTGCCACAGCTAATAGTACTCTAACTGTTGTCATTTTGGCTACAGGAGAATAGGTATCAAAAAAATCTATTCCCTCTTGTTGAGTATATCCCTTAGCTACTAATCTAGCTTTGTATCTCTCAACACTGCCATCAGCTTTGAACTTAACACGGTAAACCCATTTGCACCCTATGGCAATTTTGTTTGGAGGTAAGATAGCAAGATCCCAAGTTTTGTTAATTTCAAGAGCTTTTATTTCTTCTGCCATAGCATGTTTCCATTCAGGTTGAGAGATGGCTTGTTTAAAGGTTTTGGGTTCAGATATGGTGGAAACAGCAGATACAAATGCTTTGTGTTTATGAGACAATTTGGAATTAGAAAGAAATGAAAAAATTGAGTAAGGCTTACCAGAAAAACAACTAGGAGATGATTGTGCAGCTGAATCTTTGTAAGTCAGGTTGCCACAATAGTAATCCTGTAAATAAGTGGGAGGATGTCTAATCCTTTCAGACCTTCTCAGATTGGTAGAGTCAATCTGTGAAATATTGGATTCGATTGTGACAGAATCTATGACATCAGAATTGTGAGAAGAATTATCTGATGTTGTATTTGGTGTTGAATGATCATATACTTGAGGAAAGTTTGGAAAGACATAAGGTGTATGATCATTATTAGGAATAGAAGGAAAAACTGATTCATAGAAAATAACATTTCTAGATACAAATGTTTTTAGAGTTTTTAAGTCTAGAACTTTGTATCCTTTAATGTTAGGAGGATAGCCCAGAAAAGCACATTTGACAGCTCTAGGATGAAATTTACCTCGATTGTTGGCAAGAGTATTTGCAAAGCATAAACAACCAAATACTTTGAAGTAATTATAGTTTGGTAAATTTTGAAATAGCAGAAAGTATGGTGTTTGATTATGAAGAATCAGTGAAGGAGTTCTATTGATTATGTGAGTAGCAGTTAACACACAGTCAGACCAGTATGTTAAGGGTAATTTTGACTGAAATAGGAGAGCTCTTGCAACATTGAGTAGATGTTGATGCTTTCTTTCAACTCTACCATTCTGTTGAGGAGTTTCTACACAAGATAATTGGTGTATGATGCCATATTTTTGATAAAAATCTGGCATGTTGAACTCTTGGCCATTGTCAGTTCGAATGGTTTGAACTTGTGTATTGAATTGATTTTGAACGTAGGAAATGAAATTGTTAATCAGAACTCGAGTGTCTGATTTAGATTTCATAAGATATAACCAAGTAAATCTTGAATAATCATCCACAACAGTAAGAAAATAGGAAAATCCAGAGTAAGATATTGTGGAAAAGGGGCCCCAAATGTCAAAGTGCACCAACTGAAAGATTTTATTAGAATGAGTAGTTGATACAGAAAATGGGAGTTTCTTTTGCTTGGCTAATGGACAAACTTCACATATATGAGTATTTGAAGCTGTTACAGAGGAATCAAATGAATTGATGATTTTTATTCTCGAATTTGGAAGGTGTCCTAACCTACGATGCGATATATCAGAGATGGCATTACAAGCTGTAGTAGAATTTGAAATAGAAGGTGAACTGATTGAATTAGACTTCTCAATTTTTGTAGCAGCAGGTATTTGTTGTAAGTGGTATAAACCTGACTTGACTTCAGCAAGCCCAATCATCTTCCATCTGTTGAGATCCTGCAAAACACATTTGGATTGGAAGAAGAACAGACCAAGTGGGTTATCTTTTGTCAATCTTGAAGCAGAAATAAGATTGATATTGAATGCAGGAATATAAAGTGCATTATAGAGTATTATGTCAGGTGAAAAAACGACATTTCCAGTGAATATAACTGGAACAGATTGGCCATTTGGAAGATGGACTTTGCAAGATTCAGTGGACATTTTTATAGAGGTAAAAAGATCAGGACAGCAGATCATATGATCTGTTGCCCCGGTATCCAAGATCCAAGTGAAGTTATTCTTTGAATTAGATACGGTATTACAGGTTGGAGAAATACCTGAAGTTGTTGCAATGTTAGCAACTGGAGTGGAATTGATACTGGAATTGGACAAGCTATTGGCAAGAGTAATTAAATTTTGAATTTGCTCTTGAGAAAAAATGGTGTTGGGATTACTTGTATCCTGCTCTATATATGAAGCATTGTTTGCAGTAGGTAATCGTAAAATTCCATTTCCATGTTGAGCAGAAATGAATCTTTTGCCTCGAGGACCCTTCCAGCCAGGGGGATAGCCAATGAGTTGGAAGCACTTATCTACTAAGTGACCAGAATATCCACAATGGGAACATATTGCATCTGTTTTGCCTTTTGCTTTCTGAAACTTGATAACATTTGTTGAATTTTGCCTCTGAGGTTGTGTAGCAAACATAGCATGTGAATCAAGAGAAATGCCAACATTATTAGTTAATGATCTTTGGCTTTCTTCTTGCAGTAAAAGAGAGAAGACCTTGCTCATCGAAGGTAATGGAGATTGAAGCAGTAATTGGCTACGCAATGCTGAATAAGAATCATGCAGACCAACCAAGAACTTCATCACATAATCAGCCTGTTGACGCTCAGCAAGATTCTTCAAAATTTCACAAGAACATCTTTCAAGATTGCCACAACGACAAACTGGAATTGGGCGGTAGCTAATATATTCATCCCATAAGGTTTTGAACTCACTGAAATATTCAGTGACAGACTTTGATGCTTGAGAAATAGAACTAAGTGATTTTTCCAAAGAGAAAACTCTAGGACCATCACTACGAAGATATCGAGTCTTGAGCTCCTCCCAAATCTCGAAGGCACTGGTGAAGTAAAGGAGACTTCCACGAATTTCTTTGGAGATCGAATTCATTAGCCAGGACAAAACCAAGTTGTTTGCTCTAAGCCAAGCAATTCGAAGTATCTGATTATCAGAGGATGGTTGAGATAAACTGCCATCAATAAAGGCAATCTTGTTCTTCACTGTAAGTGCGATAGAGATAGATCGACTCCATGCTACATAGTTTTCTCCAGTGAAGATTTCAGAGACCAACAAAGCACCTGGATTATCAGATGGATGCAAGAAATAAAAGCTTGATGAATCATCAGAAGGGTTCATTCTTGGAGTAGAAGAACTCGAAGAGTTTGGGATAAGAGGAGGAGTAGAAGAAGAATTAGATTCTGCCATAGAAGCAGACAGAGAAATGAAGAAGATTACAGCGGAAACTTTATACACGATGATACCATGTTGAATTGTTAAAAACAGAATGTGGAGGAGAGAACAGAGTATGAAAAAGAACTTTACTTCTCATTGATTGATCGAAAAATGAAAAATATGACTTAATGATCTTAATACAAAGATACAATCTATTTATACAACTTGAAAATACAATCAAGTAAAATCATTCTGAGGCTAACTGACTTAACTGTCAAACTGGTTTAGGATTTAATAAAGTCCCTTGTTTGGCTTCTCGGGATTTCCTTTCCAATTCTTTGATATGGTTTTCTATATTCCAACATCAACGCTCATTAGATTAAGAAAAAAGTGTTACATATATATATATATGTATATACATATAATCATATGATTAATGTCAATATTCCTAAAGTATCAACAATTCTTTTTTTTTTCCTTTTAAGGTAAAACAAACTCCATTCATTCATAACAGGATATTACAATTTTGACATGAGCCATAAAGAATACAAGCCAACTATTGCTTTTAAAGCTTTCCAATACACAAATTTATTTGTGATTGACATGATCCAGTCTATTGCTGTAATAGCATTCTGTTTTAAGATAGATTTAACAAACCTCATATTCTATCCTAAGACAGAATTAAACAACCCACGCTCTGTCTAACATGGAGTAGATGACATACTCTATGGATAAAATCTAAGAGACTATATATATTTTTTAAAACTTAAAACAAAAGAAATAATAAAAAACATAAAAGATATATGAAAAAATTGCGAATTACAAGTTAGAAAGTTGTAGATTCGCATTTTCAACTTTAGAAGAAATAAAAAATGCAAACACCTAGACTAGACCCTAGAAGTACGGTGGAACATCAGGTATGAAGAAATTGATAGCTCTGGTCCCAGAAAAGTCGCGTGTGGCAGTGAGAAAAGGGAGAGCGAGAATAGGGTTTCCCAAAACTTTTGGCGACCCAAAGTTATTAAATATCAACAGTTCTAGTTAGTAGTTATGATCCAATCTTTGATCGACGTGTGATATTTGTTTTCTTTACATATAAGTTGATATATCTTTTAGTGGGTGTCTTTAATTTTTTTTACTCACAATATAATGCTTTTAATTAGGGGCGGACCCACATTATGGGGTGTGCCTGCGGGGCCTTCCGAAGTCGAAACAAAAATCCCTTCAAATTTTAAAATTTTGAAGGTACTTTTTAGAAAACTCAAAAAAATAATTTATGCCCTCTCAATTTTTTTTTTTTAATACAGGTTTGCCTCCAAACTAGAGATGCTTATTCCATCCCAACTTGTTCCGTTTGGATTGAGAAATCATTTCAACTCATTTCATCATTATAATTTTTTTAAATTTTCACATAAAATATAATAAACAATTTAACTTATTAAAATCTCAATTCAACTTTTTTAAATCTTAAAATAATAATAATATTAAAAAATAATATTCTAACAATATTTTATTTAACTTTTAACTATTATAAAAAATCAAATCATCTCATCTCACAATCCAAATATGACTTAATGTAGCGAATTCTCATCGCCCATCTCTCTCATAATCTCACTCTTTTTTCCTTCGGTTTTTTTTTCTTGGTCATCCAAAACACATTAAAATGAAAGGTAAAAAGTTGACTGACAGCACAATTGGGTTTTTATACAGCCTACATATTCATATAATTGCCAATAATTCGAGAATTTATACTCCAATTACCATGGGAATACAATTTAATTTATCTATACGTCCATTTGAACAAGCTTAATCAGTTTTGTTTTGTGAAAAAAAGAAAAAAAAGAAAAGAAAAGAAATATAGATAATGATATCAATGAGATTTCTTGTCCAAAACACAGAGATGAGATAAACAGAATTCTCAAAATAAATAAAGAAATGGGCAGATGGTATAGTCCATAAAGGTTTTGCTATATACTTCGTCTTATCGCACTAATATCTTGTAAAGAACAGAAATGGAAAGTAAAGATGGGAAACAAAGATGGAAAAGTGTAATTTGTATTCTGTATCTCATCAAAATATTACAAATGTGTCTTTATATACATTTGAATGAAGGTGAGAAAAATAGAAATAAGGTTAAAAATGCATTTTTAACTCTAATACACCCTCCTCAAACTAAATATCAATGAGGCTCAGTTTGGACATCATGGCATAAAACAATGGACTGCCTAGAGCTTTTGTAAAGCAATCACCTAATTGATTCTTGAAGAAACATGCAAAGTGCGTAGAAAACCATCTTGGAGCTTATCACGAACGAAATGACAATAAATTTCAATGTGTTTGGTACGCTCGTCAAATACAGGATTTGAAGTAATATGCAACATAGCTTTACTGTCACAATAAAGAGAAACAATTGCTGGAGGTACTTGTAGACCTAAAAGCAACGAGAATAGCCAAACTAATTCACAAACTGTAGAAGCCATTGCTCGGTACTCGACTTCTATAGAGGATCTCGACACTACAGCTTGCTTCTTGGATTTTCCACGCCACAAGAGAATTGCCAAGGAAAATACAAAAGCCAGTGAGGGATCGTCTGCTATCTTGACATCTAGCCCAATCAGAGTTAGTAAAAACACTCAATTTAAGTGAAGAATTAGTAGAAAAAAAGAGCCCTTGGCCAGGAGCAGATTTCAAGTATTGGAGGACCCGATATGCAACATTTAAATGAGGCTGCTGAGGTGAATCCAGAAACTGACTAAGGACATGCACAACAAAGGTCATATCAGGTCTAGTGATAGTAAGATATAACAAACGACCAACCAATCTTTTATAAACTTCGGCATCTTCAAGAAGAATACCTTCACACCGAGGCAATTTCAAGTTTTGCTCCATGGGAGTCTTAACTGGTTTACTTCCCAAATAACCAGTGTTGGATAAAATCTCCAGGGTATATTTCCTTTGAGAAAGAGATATGCCTTTGGAGCTGCGAGCAACTTCAAGTCTCAAAAAAAATTTAATGGACTAAGATCTTTCAGGGATGCTTGCTTTAATCCATATAAGGATTTATTGAGCCTGCATACTCTAGTGTCTCATTTTTCACCAAAACCAGGAGGTAGGGACATATAGACTTATTCTTTCAATTCACCCTGCAAAAAAGCATTGTTGACATCCAATTGAATGAGATGCCAACCTTTAATAGTTGTAATGGCTAATAAACAATTTACTGTAACCATTTTTGCAATTGGTGAAAATGTATCAAAAAAATCAATTCCTTATTATTGGGTAAAACCTTTAGCTACCAGCCTAGTCTTATACCTTTCAAGGCTTCCATTAGAATTAAGTTTGACTTTGAATATCCATTTGCATCCAATTGGATGTTTTCCAGGTGGTAGAGTTGTCAATGTCCAAGTCCGATTATGTTGAAGTGCATTAATCTCCTATGCCATAGCAGCTCTCCAATGGGGATATTTTACAGTGGATGATACAATTTTGGCTCAAAAAAATGATGAAATGGCTAAAGTATATGCTCGGTGAGATGAAGATAATTGAGAATAAGAAATATAGATGAAATGGAGTATTGCTTACCTGATTCAAGACCAATAAAAGGATGTGAAGATGGGAAAAAACAATCAGGAGAAGAAACCAAATGACAGTGGTAATCCCGCAAGTAACCAGGTCATTTGTGTGTTCTCAATGATCTTCTACATGGAGGTGATGGATTTGGTATAGTGGAGACTGGAATAGGATTGAGAAATGAAGGAATAAGAGCAACAAAGGATTAATTTATGACTAGAAGTATCGGGAATTGGACTAGGAAGGACAATAGACGATAATATATTCAAAATTGAGAAGTAATCAATGTTATGTGAAACAGATTTGAAAGGAAAAATATGCTCATGAAATGTAACATCTCTGGAAACAAATATAGAATGATCATCAATGTCATACAGTTTGTAACTCTTAGAACTAAGGGGATATCCAAGGAAAATGCATTGATGGGCTCGAGGGGCAAATTTAAATCTGTTATTTGCAAGAGTAGAAGCATAACACGGTGAACCAAATACTCTTAAATGAGTATATAATTGTGATTTATTGAAGAGCAATTCATAAGAAGTTTTATTAGAAATGATTGGAGAATGAGTCCTATTGATTAGATACATGGCAGTGAGGATGCAATCACTCCAAAAAATCAATGGAACATTTGATTGAAAAAGGAAAGCTCGAGCTACATTTAGAATGTGCTAATGCTTCCTTTCAACCACTGAATTCTATTGGGGAGTAGCTACACAAGATAATTGATGGATAATGCCTTTACTAGAAAAGAAATGATGCATAGCAAACTCATTTCCATGATTAGACCTAATTGTTTTGATAGTAGAAGCAAACTGATTTTCAACCATAACAGTAAAATATTGTAAATAACTTTGAGCGTCAGATTTAGATTTAAGCATATAAATCCAAGTACTACGAGAATAGTCATCCACTATGGTTAAAAAATAACGAAAACCTTCTATGGATGGAGGAGAAAAAGGTCCCAAAATATCAACATGAACAAGATCAAATAGATTTAAAGAAGTGTGTTCACTGTCAGAAAAATGGTAACCTTTTGTGTTTAGCAAGAGGACAAACATTACAATGCTTAGAATTGTTATTAGAAACGATGGAAGAAAACTGAGGCAACATTTTCATTCAAGATAAGGATGGATGTCGCATCCTTTGATACCAAATATAAACAGAGACATGATTACAACTATTAGAAACATAATTAAAAGTATGTGGTTCAACATTGAAAGAATCAGCATGAGAATATATATTTTGAGACACAAAACCATGAACTGGTGGAGGTTGCAACAGGTATAACCCTTCTCTAGCTTGCCCCCTCCCAATCGTCCTCCAATGTATGAGGTCCTAAAAAAAGCATGCATTATGAAGAAAAATAAGGTAGCAAGAGGAACCGGTTAGCTTGCTAACAGAAATGAGATTAAAGGTAAATGAAAGCACACATAGAACATCATGTAAGATAATGTTCAGTGATAAGAAAATGGAACCTACATGAGTAGAAGTTCCATTAGGAAGCTTCACAATAGTGTTGTGTACAGGTTGATATGAGGTGAATAAAGATATTGAGTGGACCATATGATCAATTGTACCGATATCAATTATCCAGTCATGAGAAAATTGTTTGGAAGTTTTATGGATGGTAAAAGACCGAATAATTAAGAAGAAATTTACTTGAGAGGTGATGAAAAGGAGATGAGGTAATTATATTTGTTACTTGATGAGTAGGAGCAGAAGACTCAGGGTTGAGAAGTGCCAAAAGTTGTTGATACTGTGAATGAGAAAGAGGTAGAGATAAATTGAAATTATTGGCGACTGCTTGATTAGCAGAAGGAGCTGAGGATCT
This sequence comes from Pterocarya stenoptera, assembly GCA_003123785.1. Classification (NCBI taxonomy): domain Eukaryota; kingdom Viridiplantae; phylum Streptophyta; class Magnoliopsida; order Fagales; family Juglandaceae; genus Pterocarya; species Pterocarya stenoptera. The sequence goes on along the minus strand of QEOT01122341.1, from coordinate 13,087 downwards.
GGCTTTAAATCAATATCATGGTGGATATCCATGAAGCTTAAAGCATTTGTCAACAGTGTGACCTTGCAATCCACAGTGAGAACATAGAGGTCTATCCTTCCGAATAGAGGCCTTATTACCAACACAAGATTTGCCAACACTGCTTGAAGACGAAGCAGCAAAAGGAATGGAAGGAAGCATGATAGATCCGATGTCTCTTTGTCTCTTTTATTGAAGAACAAGAGAGAAAACTTGGTTAATCGGAGGAAGATGATCAATTAACAAAACCTGACCTCGAATATGAGAGTATCGATCATTTAGTCCCATAAGAAAATGCATAACGTAATCTTGTTGTTGGTGAACAGATAGAGACTGTCGAGCACCACAAGAACACAATGACTGTAACAGCCCGCTAGAAATTCAAAGGTGAAATTTCTATTGGCTTTAGGAACCTCGTGAAAACTCCGTAAGGTTTCACGAATCGACCAATCGCATAGGTTTTAGTCTGTCAACATAGTCTGTGTTATCACTCACTGTGGGGCCAGAAGTGCGATTCTAATTATTTGAGGTAGTTGTAAGTGTCAGAATCCATTATGGTCTGCACCATTAGACTCAGTTGATTATTTAGGATTTTATGGCGCAATAAATCTATTTTCATATTTTCGGACGAAACGTCTGTTTGAAACTATGAAATTATTTTTAGGAGCACTTCGAGGTTGAATTTTGGTTAAAGATTTTCACCGTAGGTTAATATGAATATTTAAGAATTTTTAGTACTAAGTTTATAATTCACTTTTTTCAAAATGAATAGTAACCTCGTTATGCGCATCAATTGCAGTATTTCAAAATCACAATGTGGAATGTCCAAATTAGATTAGAGAGGCTTTATTTGGACACTTGGAAGGATCTTAACCACACATACTGAATAGTATTAGACACTTGGCACTATGAGAAACGTTTGATGGATTTAAAGGAATCAAGGTGTGAGATCATGCCACCTAAGCAAAAACCCTATTTCATCGACCAATCGAATTGTGCCAAACCAAAGAGGATTTCCACCCTGGTGAAATCCTATATGGTTGGAATCCAACTGAGAACCAAAAGCATGGTTGAAATCGAAATCCTAAACGGTTTTATCCAAACCATAAAGTTGACCTCCAAAACCTAAACGAATCAGTTTCTAGCATTGTATTTAATCGCCTGATTAAATTACTTTCACATGCTATTAATCATTAAATTTGTATTAGAACATCATTATCCAACCTTGTTAACTTTGAAAAATTGATTGGGCCAAGTGATATTGGATTTGGGCTTGATAGCAACCCAAACCCTCTTTAAACCCCAAAATTGAGACCCATTCGGTTTAGGCCCATTAAAGCCCACGAATTTGGTCTCATTAGCATTGCTTCTTGGCTAAGCTTGCACCCCCACTTGGCTGAATAGATCTTCCAAAAGAGATTCTAGAAGGTTTTGAAGAAAAATATCTAAAGGGCCACCTCACTCTTTCACTCTCACACTCCATCTTGAGAAAAGATCTTGGGCTGATTTTTTTGGGGAAGAAAAGGCCAACACTCAAGCTCTCTTTCAGTCCTATTACTTTACATAATCTATGTTAGAGTCTCTCCAGTCCACTTCCGACGAAAATAAACTCTCCTTTACACTTTTCTTTGACAAAACACAAAAGACTCTCTCGGACAGTTTTTCTGGTTTCTGTTGAACGCCTTATTCGAAGATTTTGTAAGTGTTTTCTCACAAATTTTCCTTCATAAAAGTTTTTAATTTTCGAATCTAGTTTACGTGGATATCTTATTTGTTCCATTTAGAGATCATTTGATGGGTCAAAAGTTGTTCAAACCCCAGAAAGGTTAATCTGGGCGATAAACTGGAGAGTGTGTTGTAGTTTGGAGTTTTTGACCAAGCTAATAGATAGATCTTGGTCTGAGATTTTTATGGAGTACTGTTAACATGTGTATATGATTATTTGTTGAGGATTTGTTGCATGATTAAAAGTTTTGGTGAAAGCTTTTCTTAGATCTAGAAACCTAGAAACTGGAAGAGGAAAAACAGTTTCTGTTTTGAGAAAGTTTAAATCTTTTATGGTTCAATCCTAATCCAATGGCTTTGATATTTTTATTTGAGGATCCTAAACCTCTTATATACATGTTAGAATGTTTTTTTGAATATATTTGATGTTAGTTTCGAAGATATGAAATTTTATGCAATGAGATGTTCTTGGCTAAATTTATGTTTTGATTGGTTTTTAACCATGGGATCTTGAGTTTGAAGTTTGGATCTGTTTTAGGACACATTTTTAAACCATGTGATGTTTTGGTTTGAAGATCACATCTTTATAAGTCATGGATCAAGAGGTTGATCAAAACAAGTTAGAAACAAAAATCAAAGGAAATAGCCTAGGTAAAATTTCGGCCCTATAGAGTTTTAATGGTTGTATTTAGTTTTAAATTTTTATGAGTTGATATTTGAGTTTAGGACAAAATTTACATGAGGTATGTAAATTTTGATAATTTTTGGAGTTAGGATGCAAAATCCTTAAGTTAGGGGTAAAATGGTCATTTTCCCACATGTAAAGGGTAAAATAGTAATTTTACTATAAGTTGGCATTTTTCCATACTTCTAATTATTAGTGATTAAGTTCTAACCTTTAGAAATCATTACTTTCAGTTCCTCGTGATCGCGCTTGAGTTTCGTCTAGAAAATGCGAGGACCGAGGTAAGTTAGTTTTTAACTTACTAGCAGTTTAATGTGTATGAGTGATAAGTAAAGGAACTATAGTGTATGTATGTTATAACATGTGTCATTCCAAGCCATTACATAATTATCTGTTACACAGAATTTATTCTGTCACGAGTTATTCATTTATTACACAAGATATTCTGTCACGTATTGTTATACATTGCAAGTATGCCATGTTAAGTGTTTTGCCTGTTATATGTTATGTCATGTTATGAAATGTTTCTATTTCAATCAAGTCATATCTTTTGAGTTACGTTCAAGTCATGTCGTGTTACGTCAGGGCTTCTGTCCTTTCGTACTCCAGTCACGTTTCGTCTCGAATATAGTTTGTGTATTTCGAGAACAGTCATGTCAATCACGACCCTAAGTGCTAGGATGGGGTAATATCCTAGTGAAACTCTTTTGTTCACGCTGGAGTGTTTAATAAGGTGTGAAATTCCCTGAATTGACGAAATACGGTCAACGGGTAGCGGGCGGGGCCTAACTAGCTGGTCACCGGAGCGCGCCAGGCTCTAACGCCGATGGAGCCACATTTCAGCTGGTGCAGATACCAGACAGATTTCAGTTCTGAGTATGGCACACGAGGTATGGAGACCACATAGAGTGTGGTACATACGGTTGGTGCAGATACCAGTCATAACGCACTCACAGCTGGTGTAGATACCTGTGATGTGATGCGGTAATCGGTAGGGACACATTCTAGGGAACCCATGTAGTACCCAAAAAGATAAGCAGCAGATAAAGAAAATGATTTCATGTTAAGTCAAGTCTCAGATCAAGTTCATGTTAAGTCAAGTTTCAGATCAAGTTCATGTCAAGTCAAGTCTCAGTTGAAGTCCAGTTCAGTTTAAGCAAGTGAAGTTCAGTTCACGCTTTAGTTAAGTTATGTCAGTTATGTTATGTGGTATGTCAAGTTATGCTATGATTACTTATGATTTTAATTATGCATTCATGATTTTACTGCCATTCATGCATCATTAACCTCTGTGAAGGTTTTCTGTTCACTTACTGAGATTTGTAATCAAATCTTACTGTGGTAGTCCCAACTACCATTCCCACCTGAATAGTAGATCTTGTTACAGGACCTGAAGAAGAACCGGAATTCGACCAACTGGACACGGTCGACTGAGCGACGAAGTAGCGTCATTGTTAATATAGTAGTTAACTTAAATTAATACATGTTCTATGGAGTTGCATCTCCAGTACTCTTTTGATCATAGCCATTTTGGACTAGCGTTATGATCTCAACTATTTAGTATGTCTTTTTGTATTAAATATGTTTGAAGTATTTGGGATACTTTTAGTTTGGTGCATAGTCTTGCTAAAGAAAAAAATTATCCGCTGCGAATATTGCATAATGCTAGATGCATGTTAGGAATATTGCATCTTATATGTCACGAACGGGGGCAGGTAACCTTGTGTTGCATGTCTCGATGCTTCAAATGTCCGTCCGATCCCAAGCGGAATTTGGGGGCGTCACAATGACAATGGCCTGTAATTGACTAACTGATCCCATAATCCTTTCATTTGTGTAAAATATGCATTGACTGTGCAGTGATCTTGTGTAAGAGAAGCAATAGCTTTATGTAATTAGAAGATACGAGGTTCGTTGGCGTGAGAAATTCGATCTTTGAGATCGCACCACATCACCATTGCAGAGTCTTCATAGATCCCACTAGTGGCAATCTCTTTGGATAAATAATCGAGTAGCCAAGACAAGACCATATTATTACATCGGATCCAAGAGGAAAATTGAGAAGAAGAATCGGAAGGCTAGAATATGGAGCCATCAACAAATCCGATTTTGTTCTTTGTAGTTAACGCCATTTTTTTTAAGAACCGGTAACCCTACACATAGTGGCCTCGTCCTAAATTTATTAATAAATCTTCACATATGGTGGATGAAAATCGTGATAACAAACCAAGAATTTGGGAGATTACAAATCAGCAACTCAACACCCTTCCAAACCCAAATCAAAACAAAACAAATCTAGAAAAATAAAACAACACCAAAACCATCAACAACCTAACTATATTAGACAAATGATTTAGATCTAAAATAAAGGCAACCAGACTTATCCAAATGAAAATTTCCTCTCAACGAAGAAGGAATACTAGAACAATTATTCCAAGTTTTATTAATACCTGTGGCACCTAGCCGTGCAAAACCATCAGCCAAATAATTAATCTCCCTATAGACATGACAGAAAATGTAGTTAAGCCCATCAAGAAGCTTCATCAATTCTTCCCAATAGTCTTCCAAATACCAAAAACCCCATCTCTTCTTCTTCATCCAATCAATCACAATCACCGAACCCATTTCTATTTCAATATTACGTAGGCCTAGAAATCTTGCTATTCGAGTGCCTTGAAGTAAACTCAGAAACTCGGCAACATTGTTAGACTGCGTACCTGTGCTAATAGCAAAACCATAAATGAAATCCCCGTTGGAGTCACGGATAACTCCTCTTGCACCCGACGGTCCTAGATTTTGCAGTTAACGCCATTGACATGGATTGACGCCAGGTATGATAGTTCTCACCATTGAGAACTTGTGTAACAAGCAACGTACCTAGACTGTTACCATGACGAAGGAAGAAAGGACTTGAAGGATCTTCACAAGGAAGAGTAGAATTTGAGGAAATAGATGAATCAGACATGACTGTGTTTTGTGGAAAAAATCTTCTGATACCATGTAAAGAATAGAAATGGAAAGTAGAGATGGAAAACAGTGATGAAAAAGTGTAATTTGTATTCTATATCTCATCAAAATATCACAAACGTGTCTTTATATACATTTGAATGAAGGTGAGAAAAATAGTAATAAGGTTAAAAATGTATTTTAACTCTAATATATCTCTCACCCTTTTGATATGTTAATGCTCTATCCATTCAAAATTATTTTTTACGCATAAGCAACATGATATTAAAAAATTATGTAATACTTATCTTTTTCAAAAAAATAAAAAAGGATGGTTATAAAAATACAGATCGACCCGATGATTTTTAGTAAGAGAATGTTAAATTTACAAAAAACAAAAAATGTCGTAAAGTAAAATTCATGATGTCATTGGATGAAGTAATGGTGGTTTGAATTTAAAATGAATTGAGATGATCTGTAAATAATAGAATAAAATATTTTTAAAATATTATTTTTTGATATTAATATTATTTTGAGATTTAAAAAAATTAATTAATTATTATATTTTAGGTAGAAATTTTAAAAAAATTAAATTATTTATTATATTTTATATGTAAATTTAAAAAATTATAATAATAAAAATAAGATAAATTAAGATGAATTGAAGTGATTTATAAATTTAAATGAGGCTAACTAATTGTTGTAAAGAAAAAGAAAACCGACACCCGAAGGATACAGGCGTCGCTCTCGGTTTTTGCGTGTTCAGCATTCAGCAACCAAACCCTGTAGAGCTCACTCTCAACTCCCACAGAATTTGACCCATCCTATTCCTGCTCCTGCCCACCTAATTCCGCAGTGGTTTTTTTTATCAACTTTTGGCGTGGAGCCTTGATACACCGCCACTTTCCTGTTTTACTTTTAGCCAGTGGGCCATTTTCCTTTCGGCTTTTGTTGATTGCCCTATTATACCCCTCCTCTATTGAACGTCTCCTGAGCCCTCCAAACCCCACTATAAACGAAAATAAAAATAAAATGGAGTTCTCCAGGAGCTTGACAAAATGGAAATCATCATATAGTTTGAGCTTGACAAAATGGAAATCATTATCATTAGCTAAAAAATGTATTTAATTTATGAAAAATGCTATTTCAACTGATAAAAATTATTGATAAAAGTGATTACTTGAATTTTTTATTTTATTTAATTTTTATTTAAGAATTAAAGAAGTAATTATTAGTGAATTGATATTTTTTTAAATATTTAAAGATATATAAAAAATGATTAAAATAAAAAGAAAAAAAGAAAAAAAAATACATTTGCATTATCAATCAAATTTCTTGGGTTCATTATCAGTCTCTGTAACATTATCCTTAATTTATATATGTTTTGAGAATTCCATTAAATGGGTAAGGACGTAAAATAATAACAAAAATGCTACTTTCAACCAGGAGGGATATCCCCGGCATACCCGTGCATCCATGTGGGATTAGTAAAACGGTACGTTCGCTTTCATCGTTTGCCCCCTCTTTGATTTTCTTTTGATTTCCGGTTCCTGAAACTTGAAACCCATTTCATTTTTCTTTTGACTCTGATGAGGTGAGGAGATACCCATCTCTTGGTTTCGAGTAGTGATAACTTCTACCTAAATACACAAAATCGTAGCATTTTAATAGTTATATTGGGTGAGGGACTCACAAAGTTCCAACAAATGTAGTGCTAAGATAAGATTGATCTTCAAGAAAAAACCTAACCTAGCTATCTTCCAAGTTGAATCTGTGAAGCCCGTTTCAACACGCAAGAAGATCAAATTTCAAAGCAACGGAATTTTATCTATTTCTAAAGAGGAATCCTCTTTACGTGCCTCAAGGTCGACTTTATTCTTTTTTTTTTTCTTTTTTTCTTGTTTTGTTTCTTTCAATCAAAGCACAAATAGTTGTGCATATAGAACAATTCCGTAGAGGACAATCTGAAGAAGCAGCAGAAGATGAAGAAAGAAGAATCGGTGCCAATGGTGGTGTCTATACATGCAGTTGAGGAGGCGTTTAGCCTTTGGGATGGCGTGCTGGAGTTGACTAAGTCGGCGCAGGACCAGAATAGCGACATCGCAATGGGTTCGACAAAGCAATCGATTTTGGTGCTGAGAGCATTCTGTTTTGATTTGTATGAAATTGATTTTTTTTTTGAAAAATTATAGAGACGGTCGGTTTGTGTAAGTGGCAAGTAGTCGGTGTTGACGTGGTAAAAGAAAAACGATGTCTCTTTCATCTTTTTAAAATTTTGCAATTTGTCCAATTTCTCCAGTCCTTTCCTCCTTCTTGTTTCGAGTATAACGCGAACGCCACACACACTCACCACAGTCCCTTCCTAAGACTACTTCTGCGTGAAGGCCAAGCCAACACCCAGTGGTACCTGAGCCTCGACGATACTATGACCGCCATAAAACCCAGCCTCCTTCTTGTAAAAGTGCATAAAGACTCCTTTACCTTTGGAGCATCCGACCCATGAGCTCAGAAAATATTTCGAGGACAGTCCCACCATGGGGGAGGAAGATGCAATGGTTGTGATAGGCGGTGATGATGCTATCCTTCTTCGTGATTGCGGTCTCCATGCCGATGGCCACTGCTTCCTGCCCATCGTAGAGGTGGCAAGACCTGTGGATTAGCTTGGCCTTGTAGAGCGAGTCAGCGGTGATCTCCATGCGCCACATTGTTGCCATGTCGTGGAAGAAGGTGAGGAGCTCATTTGGGGTGGTGTCCACGGAGCACGAAGGTAGCTTGCATCGATGGGCGGTAAATGGGATGGAGGTTTCCTCTCGCTCAAACTCTCTCTATTTTTGCATCTCAAAACAGAGCACTTCATCTCATTCGGTGCCACCAGCCACAGCAAGGGAAGCCCAGCGACGCCGACCCCCAACCACTCCGTGACCTGCCGCTGCCTAACCACCTTGTCGCCATCTCGTTACTGCCCTCTCGGTGTGTATCCTGTGCGGTCTCCCTCCCTTTCACGGCTTACTCTTTTCTCTCTTCGTGGTTACTCTTTTATCACTCTCTCTCTCACTTCCACAGTGCACGACAGCCACCTTGTTCCTTGCTCCGCCGCACGCCTCCTTTTCTCAAGGTGAGTTGTCGCATGGTGCCCCATGTTGTTAAAGGTGTTAAAGCTCTACTCTATTTTGGTCTTAGAAGGAAGCTGGAAACGAAATGGAGTTTTAGTATGTGATTTTGTTTTTGTTTTTTTTTCTAATATCAGATGACGTGATGCCATGTCAGCCGACTGCACAGCATCTACATGAGATATTTGTGCATAGCAGAATTCTTTTTTATTTTTATTTTTAATTTTTTAATAATAGTTGATTCTGCAAACAGTATCCCAAACAGTACCCCACGAAGTGTACATGTAGCAGTATTGTTGACGAGCTCAGTTGGGCCGGCCCAAGGCTAAAAATGTAAATCGAGCGACTTCGTGACCTACAACGTTGCTTGCAGAAAAAGCCAAAACAGAAAAGCGACTATTATCAATACCAACCAACGCCGTCTCAGCTCCCACTGACCTTTCCTTCCCTCACCTAAATATAAACCCCAACCCCGAATCCTCTTTTTCATTCCTATCTCCAACCTTTCTCTCCCTTTCCCTCAGAAAATAACTTCTCTCAGTTTCCTTTTATTGACGAAAACAGAAAATGTCGGCTTTCAAGAGCAAATACCAGGGTAATTCACTCTTTACGTTCCTTCTCTGTTTGTGCTTTTTGTTCCCTGTATTCTTCGTTTCTCGATCCCCCTCGATTAGATCTGGAAATTCTAATGGGATGAATACTGCTTTGTTTGATGTAGTATTGTTTATTCAACTATTGTTGTCGTAGATTGTCTATGATAGTCAGAGCGGATCTTTGAACAAGGACTGTTAGTTAAAAATCCTCTTTATTGTTACTAAAAAAATTATGGATCTTTCGGATTGGGGCGATTAACTGAATCGTTGCCCTTTCTCTTGCAACGAAACCCAATCTAGACACCTAGTAGCCTCAGATCCGCTTTTTGAACTTTGAAACTTTTTAACCAATTCTTCTATATGGTACAGCTTCTGGTTGGTTAGTGATAAATCGAATACTAACTACGCCATGCAGAAAAGAATATTTTTTTCCTTTCATGTATTGATTAAGCTGATAAGATTTTTTTAGATGAGTATATTAAGCTGAGAAGAGTGAATCGGGAATGAAAATTATGGGTCCGGGTGAGTATTTGTTGTTTCACATAAACATCAGATCTGGTTATAGGATGGCTTTGAGATGATTTCTCAATTATCACTTCGTCTAAATCATCTGTAGGGACTTGTTACTTTTAGCCTTCTGACTGCGATCATCGGCAATTTTTGTAGATTTTGATGTTAGTGGCTCTTCGGGACCATAGCATTCTGCCAATTAAGAATAATGAAATAATGAGTTGTTGGGTTTTATGGAGATCCAAAATTATTTGGTTACTGGAGTTTGTTTGTTTGTTTCTGTATAAGAGTTTGTTCTTATGGATGTATGAGGAATCACTTATCAATAGATATCCAACGAGTCTGTATGATTTTGGTTCATATTATATCCCGGTTTGCCTATCTCTATTGGGTTATTAGAGTAAATGGTTTGAGTTACTTATGCATCAGATAACGCTTGTTGAAATATGTAATGCCTAGTTATTATATCGTAGAAGGACAGATTTTTTCGTTTGGGTTATTAAGCCCAATAAAATTTAGCTGCCAACAATTTTAATGTCACTTATATATCATGAGGGTTTATGTTTTTCTTGAAAGTTGTTCGTAGCAGATTTAAAGTTTGTGATAAGTAGCTGTTATCCTCTGCCCTTTGTGTTGACCCTTAAACATATTTGCATATTGGTATTTGGCTTTTGTTTAATACTTTGTCTGTACTAAGCCTCTAGTGCTGATTTTAGTTTATTTTATTCGTGTTAACTGGCAACAAAATGATTGAATATTGCTTAATTGTCTCATGAATTCTGATCAATGGCTTGTTTCCGCTTTTTTTTTTTCAGACGAGCTTATTGCTAATGCTGCATACATTGGTACCCCTGGGAAGGGTATCCTTGCTGCTGACGAGTCAACTGGTACCATTGGCAAGCGTCTTTCCAGCATTAATGTCGAGAATGTTGAGGAGAACAGGCGTGCTCTCCGAGAGCTTCTGTTCACGACTCCTGGTGCCCTCCAATACCTCAGTGGAGTAATTCTTTTTGAGGAGACCCTCTATCAGAAGACAGCTTCTGGTATTTTGATCAATTCTTGTATCTATTGTTATGAATTTGTTTTAAGCACACTTTAGTTTCTTGTGGTAGAAATAAATTTTGACATGGATTTCATACAATTGCATATGGTCAAAGTTTGGTGTTCTGGTTCGATTTCGACGTTTGAGTACCATATTTTGAACATCTTGTTACAAGTGTTCACTTTACCTTCACTTTTCCCCGGATAATGTAAAATCTTTATATTATACCTTGCAGGTAAGCCCTTTGTTGACGTTTTGAAGGAAGGTGGAGTTCTCCCTGGTATCAAGGTAGACAAGGGCACTGTTGAGCTTCCTGGTACCAATGGTGAGACCACCACCCAGGGTCTTGATGGCCTTGCACAGCGTTGCCAGAAGTACTATGAAGCTGGTGCTCGATTTGCCAAATGGCGTGCTGTGCTCAAGATTGGCGCAACTGAACCATCGCAGCTGGCCATCAATGATAATGCCAATGGTTTGGCCCGATATGCTATCATCTGCCAGGAAAATGGCTTGGTCCCCATAGTTGAGCCAGAGATTCTGGTTGATGGACCCCATGATATTGAGAAGTGTGCTGATGTGACTGAACGCGTGCTTGCTGCTGTTTACAAAGCTCTAAACGATCACCATGTCCTGCTTGAGGGAACTTTGTTGAAGCCCAACATGGTGACCCCAGGATCTGAGGCACCAAAGGTTGCTCCAGAGGTGATTGCTAAGTACACTGTTACGGCACTACAGCGAACTATGCCTCCTGCAGTTCCTGCAGTTGTTTTCTTGTCTGGTGGTCAGAGTGAGGAGGAGGCAACCCGCAACCTCAATGCAATGAACAAATACAAGGGAAAGAAGCCATGGAGTCTTTCATTCTCCTTTGGGCGGGCCCTTCAGCAGAGCACTCTCAAGACTTGGGGTGGAAAGCCTGAAAATTTTGAGAAGGCTCAGGCTGCTTTCCTTTCCAGGGCCAAGGCGAACTCAGAGGCAACTCTGGGAATTTACAAGGGCGATGCAAAACTCAGTGAGGGTGCCTCGGAGAGCCTTCACGTGAAGGACTATAAGTACTGAATACTGATGAAGTGAAGCATCTGGTGGTTTGCTTTTTCTTTTGGAGAGTTGATGCGGTATGTTTTGGGTTTGTTCTATTCTCAGGCATAGGGTGAGGCCACTTTTTCAATGTTCTTTGTTATCTAAGTCTTAATAGGATGGTGGTAGAATAATAAAAGCTTGAGGAGCATTCGCTTCGTGAGCTTGGGTTTTTCAGCCGAGAACTTCTTATATCTTATATTTCTATTTGCTTTCTAAACAAAGTATTATGAGTCAAATGACTGTCGTTTCATTCTACAAACACAGAAATGTAACTTCACTTTGGTTTCTATCCACTCTCCGTTTCGTGTTGCGGTTGAATACGTAGTCTATTGACTTTATACGTGGATCCATGGCAACATGCTCTTTGATGTAGGATATGTTTCGTTCGTGAGCTGGGGCGGGCGTCTCTTTCAGCCGAAGGATGGGAAGTTGTTGCAAACCTTTTCTTTGAAGGAAGACTGCTGGCTCTAGGAGACTGGTGTTGGGGGGTTGTGTTGGTGTAAGGGGTTCTTCAGTGAGGCACGATAATTGGGTTTTGTTGAGGTTCCCCTGCGAAGTGAAATTTATTCCTTTATGCTGCTTTACAAAGATTCCAGTTGAAATAAAAGGTGATAGGTTTGCCGAAAAATTCTGATTGATCAAAGTATGCCCCCATGAATCTGCAATGAATTTTTTTTTACCTTTAAAGCTTCATTTATTTTCGTTTATTGGCGCAAAATAGTTTATTTATTTATTTTTTTCATTTCCGTATTCAACGGAATTAAATCCATAGGGCAGGAAAAGTGACAAAGTATCGTTGTCCAGATTCGTATACGTTGAAAAATGGAAAGTCCATTAACTAGTTAAGATCTTCGAGTGTCAAATGAGACAAGAAATGGAAGAAGGAAAATAAAAAAATATCACACAAATGATGCAATGTTTATGTTGGTTTGGTTACAAATGACTACGTCTGCACTATCACCTCCACTTTTTCCCTTTTCTCGAACAGTCAATGCTACCTATTTTGTGCTAATTTCTTGCCATTGCTTCTACCCTCCTCCTCCCCACCCCACCTCTCCCACCGTTGACATCATTACATTTACCTACCTACCTATCTACCTACTTTTATAGCTTTTTGCCCTCTTCTTGTGGTAGTCAAGTGCTAAGGAATATCCCAATTACTAAACCAATCACAAGAATTCGAGTATTCTTTTTAACATTAATATGAAACAATAAACACACATATTTTTACAGTACGTTCTTGTTAAGAAAAATATTCATAGCAATACTGTGTTATGTGGGTACACCAACTAACTAGAGATCGAATCCATCAAGCCCAAATACCAGCCCGATAAGCCTAGCCCAAACCAAAGCAGTTTTGTGGGCCGCCAAATGTGGCATA
>QEOT01122340.1:6791-25804 GCA_003123785.1 Pterocarya stenoptera | reverse complement strand
CGACAATATTGGTGGCATACATGCATGCATGAGAAGATCGATGGAGTCAACGCATGCATTTCTTGTCTTTCACCAGGTAGCTGAGGATGTTCTGCATTAATTCCCGGTTTAATTTCTGCATATATACATAGAAAAGGCTATTGAAGTAGCTAGATTATAATGTGGTTGAGAACAAAACATCTTGCCAAAAAAACTATTTCTAATTCAACTGCACATGGAAAAATAATAGGGGGAAATTAGAAAGGCATTGAAGTTAATTAAAAAGACGAAGAAGAAGAAGAAGAAGATTTAAAAGTAGCATTACAATGGAAGAATGGATATATATCCGCAGTGCTGGAAACAAAATCATATATATATATATATATATATTATTATATTATATTATATTATATTATATTATATTATATATATATATATGTGATTGGAGTTACCAACTTTACTACATACATACATACATATTTAATAATTAGTCATTCAAATGTTAATGATCCATTCCTCTCCAATACATCATGAGCAGCTTAGATCTAATTGCACCAGTAAAAAGATGAGTTGATCAGTAGTTACAACCATGATCATCTCTAAGTGTTGGATAACTAAAAGTCCCACAACTTTTATATCTCTATATATAAAAAGTATCTATCTAACGAAAAATTGTTGGTTTATCAGAATTTTGTTATTCTCTGTTAAAGTTAACGCAATTTGTCCGTTAAAAGCAATTTGTCAGCCATCATAAAAGCAATCTCAATTAAAAAAATAAATTAAGAGTACACGTATCATGACTGTAAACATCTTTCATCCTTTTACTAATAAAGCAAATAACAGTATATGTTTACTTCCTTTTGCATTTGCTTTTGTTTTTCTCGAGAAGAGTCAGTCACATCTTTCGATTTTTTTTCCGTCTTTTTCTCTTAACTAGATTTTCTTTTTTTCTTTTGAGCGCTGAGTCAAATTGATTTTTTTTTTATCATATTAAAATATTTTTATAAATATATAAAAATGTCATTATATTAATAATAACATCCTTAATTATTAATTATTTAATAAAAAAATTTTTGAAGATAACATTTCTCTTTTTTTTTTTTTCTTGAAATTTCTTTTGCTTTTCTGGAGAAGAGTGAGCCTCCTCTTTCGTCCTTTTTTCGTTTTCTGGTATATTATATATATTAATATATTATATAGTATCAGGATGAGGGTAGCACTATTTGCACCTCGATATATATTGGGATTATATATAGAATGGTAAAAAGTAAGAGATAAAAGCCAAAATAATAACGAAAAATGTTTTATAGTGAGGTAATTGATATGATAAGTATAATAAATGATGACAAGTTGCAGGCCGTCAGTCAAAGGTATTGAGTTGTCATTGTTCAATGCATCCGTAAAGTAGACTAACGCCGTTCGTATAAATGCATCCGTTTATTGTGAATGTATTCGACGAATGGAAGTTAAGTCATTATTCAATCGAACAATGAAACTTCATTAAATAGCCGTATATTGATTGAAAATTTCAATATAATAATTTATTTCAGATACATCTTTGCATGCACGTGTATTCTGTCATTTTGTACTTATTCTATCAAACATTAATCTCATCTAATTAACTTTACAATCTCAATTGACAAAGAAACTCATCAACTACACCTTCACAGGCAAAGAAATCCCCTCACTTCTGCTTCTGCTCGAGTTTGTAATCATCGTTGTGCTGCTGGAAGCTACTAAGTATTTACTTTTACTCTTGCTGAAAGTATTGATCTAATATTAATCAGCCAGCAATTTTTGGTACTTCAAATCTATGATTTATGTTTATCTTCTCTTCTAAATCTCAAAATCCAAATTCTCCTCTATCCTGATTACAGATTGTATTGATCTTTCTACTGGGTCTTCAAATTTTACCGGATTTAAGGTAATGTATCTTAATTAATCTTATATTAATCTGTTTTATGTTAACTATTCAAGAAAAAAAAACATGTTTTGCTTGTTGCATATTTCACACAAGTTTTCTTTTAATAAGTTATCAAATATTAATTGGTTGTGCATTTATTTCATTCTAAGAGAAATTATTCTTGTCATATTCCAACGAGGATTCAGGTACACACAATAACATCACAAATTTTGAAATTTGAGATAATAACAAACCTAATATGTGAACATGTTAATAAGTGGTTGGTGCTAACAATGTGTTTCAGTGTGCATGTTATATATAATGACATGTTATAATATTGTGTTATAACAAACCTAATATGTCCTAATAACAAACCTTCTTTATATTTGTTTTCCTTTATATTTGTTTTACCTTTGTGTTCTTTTAGATAATAACAAACCTAATATGTAAACATGTTAATATTGTTAACAAACCTAATAGGAATAAAAAAAAAAAAGCAACAGAAAAATAGGCAACAAACAAAATAAACAAAATGCAGTGATTACTGGAGTGAAAAAAAAATTAGACAGAATCACAACAATAAAAATCCACCACTTTCTTCAACTACATCCAAACACACTATAGCATAATATATGCATCAACAACAAAAAATAAGTATTGTTACTATTTTTTATCTAGAAAATAAAAAATTCTAAAAATAACTGTTAATTCTAAAATAACTGAAATGTAATGTAATCAAATGTTAATATTATTGTTAACATTATTGTAACAAATTATAACTGTTAATTCTAAAATTCTGAAATGTAATGTAATCAAATGTTAATATTATTGTTAATAAGTATTGTTATTGTTTCTGTTAAAAAAATGTAAAAAATATGCTAAAAAGTACAATAAGCTACTTATAATTTTTATTCGCTACTTGCTTTGAAGAACAAATAGATTTTGGCAAATATTTTATTTAAGAATTCTCATATGTGATATATTGATCTATTCTTTTATAGGTTTCATTTTCTTGATATTTTTTTGTTTGATATGTTATTTTGTTATTTTCGTTTCCTTTTTTATTTAAAGTATAGATAATTTGGTTGCTTATATTGTTTCCTTTTCCTCTAAACCCAAATACTCTAGCTATATAAAATTCTATTTTCACAAAAAATAAAGTTCTTTGAAGTTATTTATAAATTATTTATAAATTACAGTGATATATTATTTATAATTATATTATAAACTAAGCAAACATGCATTGCACGTTATTTTCACCTAGTATGTTAATAATTACCAACTTCATGGACAATTTAAAGTACATGAATTTCATTAGTTGGGTTAATCCTTTTGGTTCCTTTTAATTTTTTAATTAAAAGTACAGAATAAACCTTTTTTCACATTAATCAAGATTATCATGATCAAATAATGTTGAATCTTTGCCCCCATGCATGATGATTGAAACATGATACTGATTATCCTAATTGAATTTCTATATTCATAATTATAATTATTTTAGTAGTAATTAAGGCTAGAAATCATTGCCCTTTTTACTATCTTTAATGGTATGGACATTGTGTCCTTAACCCACTCCCATTCATCATGCTCCTATAAGAAAATGTAGAATTTGTGGCAATTTTTATTTGCGGAGACGTAGATATTGCCACTAAAAAGTTGTTTTACTGTTTGAGTAATTTCAATGATAATAATGTATGATTCATATTGGGCTATTAATTCTGTCTATTATTTGGGGCAGCCTCAAAATATTGTCAATCCCATTATTTTGCTCAAGCGTATTTTTATCTAACTCTTTTGTTTTTGAACTCTGTTTTTAGTAGATTTTTGCTATTTAGTTTCTCTAAGCAATGACATCTACCATAATTGTTTGCTCAAGAGTATTTTTATCTAGCTCTTTTGTTTTCCTTTATTTTTAGTAGATTTTTACCATTCAATTTCTTTGAGCAATGACATCTACCATAATTGTAGGAATATATCTAGGATAGGTAATTTTGCCCATGAAAATTACCTTAATCATAAGTAATGAGGTAATTTTGTGAATTACCTTAATAGGAGGAAGAAGAGGAATGATCTAACATCAAGAGTAGAGCACAGAGTTGGAATTACCTTAATCGGGTTCTAATTAACAAAATATGTGTACCTTCTTGACACCCTTTCTTACCACTTATCTTCATACCTAAAAGTACCAAAGCTTTTACTTATTATTGCACACCCCTAATAATATATATGCTCATAAGTTTAAATACATATACATGTTTACACCCAGACATGGTAGCCACCAACCCACTCACTAAACAACTTTTTCCTTACTTGACCGAATTCTATGTGGCATTGTGCTGAATTTATCCCTTACTGAATAACTTTCCCATCTCTACCAAGTTCTAGATGGACAAGAGTTGGATGCAAATCACTTATAGATTTGGATCTAGGGAATATGCTAAAGAAGTTAAGGAATTCGTTACCTTGACTCGATCTCATGTTACCAATGAGGAAATTTGTTGCCCATGTGTCCTGTGTTTAAATAATTACTTCCTACCTATAAGCCAGGTAGAGTGACACTTGTTCATTAAAGGTATTGAGAAGAATTACACGACGTGGATTTTCCATGGCGAGGAGGAAGATTTAATCATAAGTGATGATGATGATGATCTACATGATCCCTAAGAAAAGGATGATTACATTGATGATATCGATGTTATGTTACGAGATTTTCGGGTTGGGACATTTCTTGATGTTCCCATAACTGAGTTATTCCATTCTGAGGGTTCGTTAGAGCTCGATACTGAATCATCGTCAACTTTCGACCTGTTGTTGGCTGATTCCTAACGTCTTCTTTATGAAGGCTGTACAAATTATTATAAACTATCATTCACTGTCAAGTTGCTGCATAACAAATTACTGATGTTCCAATAACAAATTACTCATATCAAGAGTCACGTAATTTGGAAAAAGGCATGAGCTTTACTTACACCTAGATATATGTTTGTCTGAATGATTGCATACTTTATTGGAGAGAAAATGTATATAAAAATGAGTGCCCAAAATGTAAACTCCCAAGGTGGAAATTCAACGAAAGTAAGAAAAGACGAATTCCTCAAAAGGTTCTATGACATTTCCTGTTGAAGCCAAGGTTGCAGAGACTGTTTATGTCATAGAAAACAACAGCTGATATGCGATGGCACAAGGATCAGCGTGTCATTCAGCAGGGTATTGTAAGTCATATAGCTGACTCTGAGGTGTGAACAATATTTGATCAAGAGCATGCTTGGTTCACGGAAGATCCAAGAAATATTAGACTTGGTTTAGCTAGTGACGGTTTCAACCCATTTAATAATTTGGCTATGCCTTACAGCGTATGGCCAATGATTCTTGTCTCTTACAACTTGCCCACATGGTTATGCATGAAAGATTCATTTTTTATCACTTCACTCTTGATTCCTGGACCAAGATCACCAATAAATGAAATCGATATTTATCTTCAGTCTCTAATAGATGAATTGATTGATCTATGGGATAATGGTGTTGATACATATGATGTAAAGGCTAGATAGACGTTCCAATTGCATGCAGCATTGCTGTGGACAATCAATAACTTCTCTGCTTATGGAAACTGCTTTAGGTGGAACACTAAGGGGAAGATGGCGTATCCATCGTGCAAGGAAAAAACAAATTTCATGTGGTTGACATATAGCCGAAAGCATTGTTGCATAGATTATTACCGATTCTTGCCATCAAGCCACATTTGGAGAAAGAAAAAGACTATTTTTAATTGCTATGCAGAGCATCGCAACCCACCTACAGTGTATTTAGGAGAAGATATACTGATTCAACTTCAAAATATTCTCGATGCAAAGTTTAGCAAAGGCATAAAGAAAAGAAAGCAGACCATAGATAAGTTTAATTGGACCAAAAAAAATATCTTCTTTCAATTGTTGTATTGGTCGACTATAAAGATTAGACATAATCTAGATGTAATGCACATTAAGAAGAACATTTGTGACAACATCTTAGAAACTTTGATGAATATCTTCGGAAAAACTAAAGATCATCCTAATGCACATCGTAATCTTTCTATTTCAATATAAGGAAGGAGTTACACCTTATTCAGGATGGACAACGCATTAGTATGCCACATGCATGTTATATGTTGTATGGAGCTAAGTGGACTGGTTTCTATAATTGATTGCGCGGTGTGAAATTCCGCTTTGAACATCACCAGATATGTTAGTGTACTTGATTGCAAAATCTCGGGGATGAAAAGTCATGATTGCCATATTTTCATGCAAAGATTACTTCATGCAGCAATATCTGGATACTTACGCCAAGATGTTTGATTGGCATTAACTAAGCTAGGCACTTTTTTCAAAGAATTGTGTGCTAGAATATGTAAGGTTGATGTCTAAATAGTAGTAGAGTATTCTGAAGATACCTGAGGTATTCTTGGTACCCAAACGTAGTCGAGCAGCTTCAAGCTGATATCGTCGTCATTCTTTACAAGCTTGAGATGGTTTTTTCTCCTACATTTTTTTGATGTAATGGTGCACTTAGTCTACTATTTGCCACATGAGGCTCTGTTTGCAAGGCCAATTCAATATAGGTAGATGTACTCTCTCGAGAGGTATCTTAAAAAATTCAAGAGATATGTTAAGAATAAGGCCTGCCTGGAAGGTTCAATAGTCGAGACTTATATCCATGTAGAATGCTTGAATTTTTGGTCCATGTTCCTCCACAATGCTGAGACTAGATTTAATCCCTCCGAATGTAACATTGATGAAGGAGAAGAGGGTGTACGAGAGGGGCTTAGTGATTTTTCACAGAAGGTGCGCCCTATGGGTTTTGCTTCACATCACCGATTAGATGATAACATTTTCATAAAAGCTAGATGGTATGTTCTTAATAATTGCACAGAGATTGATCTATACCTTAAGTAAGTAACCAAACTACTTACCAACTTAGTAGTTTTTTTGTTCTAAATATACTGATTTACGTTGCATCATTTACACATACTTATTAATCAAACATGTTCTTTTGTCTAGTGAGCACTACGCAGGTAAGTGAAGAGTATCCTAATGATGTCGATAGTATGCATGTTGTAAAATTCCTAGATTGGTTTAAGTAACATGTAGAAAAATTCATTTGGAAGTTCACCCCTATATGGGTTTTGAATATGTTTCTTGTCCCTTTATGATGTTCCTTGTTTTAACTTGTGATAGATTCAAAGTCTGCGTGCTGATAATCCTGAAGAAGTTTCAGAGGATCTATATGCCCTAGCATGTGGTCCTAACCCTTGGGGTGCATCTTATTTAGGTTGCATAACTAATGGTATAAGATTTCACACAAAAAAATCGTGAAGAACATCGTTGCACCCAAAACTCAGGTGCCATGGTGATTAGTGAACAACCAGGATCTGAAAAGCTAGAGTACTTTGGTAGACTAAGAGACATTTTGGAAATCCGCTATATGGGTTGGTGTCGTGTTTACTTATTCAAATGTGCATGGTTCAATATCTCTGATTCCAAATGAAGGATACGTGTGGAACAACATTTTACTAGTGTTAATATTTCGAGGACAACTTATAAGGACGACCCTTTTGTTTTGGCTTCCCAAGCTTCGCAAATGTTTTACCTAAAAAATCGCAGCACCCGTGGTGATTGGTATATAGTGCAAAAGGTTAAAAGTCGAAATGTCTATGACTTTCCACGAGAACCTTTATTGAAGATGATACATCTAATTCTAGCGACATTGATACATACCAAGAGGATAATTCTGGCGATGCTTACGTGAGTGTCCATGCTGATGAAATTCCACTGCCAACAGACATGTATAGGCCTAATGTTGAGCTGGAGCATATTGAAGTTGACACGTTGATAATGAAAAGGTCAACTTGTGACCAGTTTGAGAGGGGGTTTATTAATGACAATACCAGCAAAGACAGGTCTACTCACAGCACTGAAGTGAAGGGTAGCATAGAAGAAGATAGTTTCTAGATAGAGGATGTGATGAACTAGCCACTTCAAAGCTAGTAATAACATCGTGTCTCCATAGTACTCATTGTGTGCTTATCCTAAATATCATTTATCAAATTAAAGAACCGTCTTTTCCATCTTTTCCTATTGAATGCAGGAATTGGAAGGTCGTTAGCAGTGTGCAATTTACTTCAAGAATAGCAGATTTTTCATTGAATGGATGTGTAATTTGCTTGAGAATTATTTTGTTATTTTTCAAACAATTTAACAAAGTTTGTAATGGCAGCACACTAGGAGTAGTAAGACTAAATGTCCTGGTTAATTAAACAAATAGTATCGAGATGAGCTAATTGTAATATTCATTCTAAGTATAATAATAAATAAATAATTGTATCCTTTTAGTGTAATTGTAGGAATAATTTTGGTGGCCCAATTTTTTTGGTAAGCACACCCACTAGAATTTTATTTATATTGCGTGTTGGATATGCCGATAATTGGAAGAGGTAGAGGTCGATCATGCGACGTGAGCTATGGTGGAGGTAGATCTCATAGAGAGATTGAAGAAGTTTGGAATAGAGTACCCATTGCTGCCATGGATCATAGAGATGAGTATTCTCAAGTTCAGATGACTCAACCGAGCCATCTGATGTTGTCTCGAGCACAAAACCAAATGACATGCCAGCAGTTGATTCACCACTAAGCACAAACTTGTCTGGTATTAATCTAATTTAAATTGATATTGTTTTATATTTTGGATATTGTTTTACATTTTGTTTTACATTATATATTTAACATGATTATGATTAGTTTCATTGTTGAACTATGATGATAATATGGCCATTGAAAATAACTTAGTACCACTTAGCCAGAAGCATGGGCGAGGAGCAGCAAAGAGCACAAAGTTTAAAAAGGTGTGAAAGTATGAAAAGATACCCCTGAAGATAAAGGACGGTAAAACTACACATTGTTGTGAAACACTACCTTGTTTACTACAAGGGTTACATGGTTGGTCAAGCACCATGTGGACTTGAGTCATACTAGTTGGCACGACATACCAGCTAATGAGAATGAAGAATTGATTATACGCGTTCAAGTAAAAGTACGAGAATGCAATTCATGTTCAAATATAGTAGTTGAAAGCCTAACGTTGGTAATGTAAAACTCAAGGCTGGGAGATTATAATTAATACTCTTGATGTTTGTCTGTAGGCTGACTTCATCCTCGAGTAGACAAAGAAGAACCAACGTGATACAGTTATGAAGACATTATGCAAGCGGTTTAGTCATATTCGCTATGATTTATATAAAACCTATAAGCAACACGAGAGTAATGAAGAAACACTTGCGAATGCGCCACCGTTGGTGACACCAACCACTTGGGTGAAGTTATGTGTTTGATATTCAAGTGAGGGCTTTAAGGTAAGTTGACAGTCACATATTTAATTAACATGTTGTGGCATTTTTTATTAAAATAGCCACCTGTATTAAATGTTAGTTAGGACAGTAGGTTTTTATTAAAATAGCCACCTGTATTAAATGTTAGTTAGGACAGTAGGTTTTTGTTAAAATAGTCAACTGTATTAAATGGATATTTTTAGTCATATAATCCTCTTGACACCTTTATATTGAATGTATGTATATCATGTTCTGTGTGACTGTAGTGGATGCCTGAATTAAATAAAAGTGATATGGAGAAGCAACAAAACAATCACATAATTGGATGAAGACCATTTGTGCTGCTAATGGAGATAAGGGTAAGTCTCCATTTTGGTTGCAAGATGCACATCAACTGTATCTAACATTATTCTTTCTTTGTGCTAATTGATATGGTAGGCTTCTTCAAAGTTGTGTATTTCTTTTGTGTTCTCTATATATCAATGACTAATATAATTACTTGCACATTTACTTATGAAAAAACTTGTTTAAACACACTATAACCGTTATTGTTTGTAACTTGTAAGTCTAATCCCAACATCATATTTGATAGCTTGAATGAGAGATCTTCATGTAGATTTGAGTTTTCCATTGTGAACGCTAGTTACTTGTACTCCTTTAATTTGTACTCCATAATGGTGTTCATATATTCAATTTAAGTTTGAATGTAATTTACTTTATTTGCAGTCTAGGAATGAGGAGAGTTTGATCGATTTCTTTAAAGAAGTCAGGTGGTCAAAGAATAATGACAAATTTGTGACTCCTATGACAGAAGAGAAATATGTGAGTGTTAAAGTAAAATCCCTACATATGTTTGAGAAAAACCACTGTCCATTTTTTTGTGCTTATAAGTACATATTATGAGCACCTAACATGTGTGATTTTTCCATAGTTGATAGAATGAGATGTCAACAAAGATGGCAGAACTGGAGCCTAAGAAGTGGACTAAAGAGACTGCAACAACAATCTTTAAGGAAGTTTTGGGCCATAGGCCAAGGTATGTAAGGGGTTTGGGCAAGATGGTTATTCCCGAGTTATCTAGACAAACAACTAATGCCCGAATAGTAGAATTAATTGAACGTGCAGAAAAAAGCGAGAAAGAAGCTGCACATTATAAGACTTTACATGATGACTTACAAGCGAATGGTATGCTAGTAATGGAGAAACAAGCCGAGTATGACAAGTTTATGAAGATATATGAGTTAGAGAGGCAGACCTAGGAAGGGTCTCATAGCGAGACTTAGGAACCTGCATAGCCAGTTACTAAATTTGAGGGTAACAAATTTTTATGAATTTTGGTAAGGAGATGAAAGTTAAAGTAATATAGTAACAAAATGTCTCTAGAATTCTCCAGAACCCAGATTTTGTATATCAGTTACTGGTGTTGGGTATGTAGTATATTTTTAAGTTTTTAGGATATTTTGTAGTTTCTGTCAGGATATGTAAGTTGCTCTTGCCACCAACTGGTCACTTGGAAGTTCTTGGTTATTAATGTATAGTGAAACTGCTACAGTAAGGTAAGTTATCAATATATAAGTAACATTTTTTTTATTATTATTAGTACATGACTAACCTTTAGATTTTCATTTATTCTTGTTCTGACCTTATTGTTTTTTATGTATCTTTCAACGTCTATAAGATCAAGAAAAAATAACTTGTAAAGATCATCATTACATGCTATTTCTCTGTTTTGTCAATGAAGTTGCTGAATGCGAGATTTCATGGGAGAAAATCATCTTGGGTGAGTGCAGCAGACTTGGTATTTACCAGTGCATTATCCCATCAAATTATGTACTTCTCGTATAAAGAATTATAAGTGCATATGGTTTTTCACCTGTGTAATTTAATCTTTTTGGTGCATACTTTGTTTGGTAGGATCAAATTGTCAAGTGTTGGATTTTAGTTTCATTGGGTATTGTGATTTTCGAAGCTTGCTAGCTACCAGATTAAAGAGCTAGCATACATAGGGACTTTCTGAAATGGCCTCGAAAGTCTTCAAAACATTATGTAAAAGATAGCTCCAATTTCAGGTGAGGCCTTTGTACTAATATACATAAATATATATATATAGTTCTTTGCACATTGCCAAAACTTACAATATGTATTTGTATTTGTAAGGTCTTGGGACCATGATACATATATATATATATTTATATATGACTCCTTAAAAGGTTCAAGTTGGTGTTTTATATTTTGTGGGGTAATTGTCATGTGTGAAATGTTGATGGTTACACATATATATTTTGTAGATTTTATTCTATTTATGACTTTGTTGCTGCAAACTTTTTACATTTTACAAAATGGGTGGGGATGCTGTGTTATTGTTGTATTGAATAAAATAATTGAATTTGAACACCATGGAAGAAAATTCTAACTGGGAGTTTTGAGACCATTATTTCTATATAACTGATTATAAACTGAATGCCTTGTAACTTGGGTCTTGAATATTATGTTTTTTGCAGAAATATATTGCATTTCTTTACAGTTGTGTTTAAGCACTTGAAGTAAAACTGGTGAACCTAATTCAGTTCTTCCCATACTCGTTGGAATATGGTGGTTAGAAAGAAAAACACTTGTGTTGAAGAAGCTGGTGCATTCATGAAGACAAATTAATGTTAGCATTGTGATATTCCATTGTGATATGTTGGATGGTATTGTGTAAAACTTAAGACTAAATCCTTGTGAATTTCAAATATGTACGTCAAGGTTATTTGAATGATGTTGACATATATAGCAATTATAATTTATAATCTAGCATTTATAATTTATTTGCAAGCAATTAACTGTTATGAAAGAAACAAATATTAAGGAAAAAATAACCTCGTAGGAGAAAATATAAACAAAATGATGTCGTTTTGAACAACCATTTCCAGTGAAAATAAATTACCGAAAATATATTAGAGGCGATTACAAACGACACTACAAATAACTAGCGGTGCTTTTTTACTTGCCGAAATATTATTTGCGGCGAGTATATTATCACCGCAAATAGTGTACTTCACATTAACGGTGAAAGGCAAGCATCGCCAGTAATGTCAAGAAAGTATTTACGGCAACATAAATTCGATGCAAATGATTATATTTTCGACAACTAGTAATCGCCGAAAATAAATTTTAGCGACTAATAGATAGTTTTGTATTTCATTTTTTTGGCGATCATCTATAATATTTCTGGTGTGGAAAATCGTTTGTAGAAGTTAGTATTTGTGTCAATTTTCAATAATCGGCAAAAATTTTTTTACTTGGCTCTTTAGAAGCGGCGAATTTTTGGCAAATATTTTTAGCCGGAGTTACATAATATTGGCAAGTTTTGCTAATTTTTTCAACGACTTTGATCGCCATAAATAGCCTTATTTCTTGTAGTGATTGTGTGATCTGTGAGTTGGGGAATGGGGTTTTTCGATTTGACCTAGAGGGAGGGAGCTATGAGAGGGAGGTGATGATCCTGAGTGAACGGGTTCACATGGAAACAAAAAAGCAGACTCACACGGTGCCGACAGTGGGTGTTCATCAGTATTGAGGGAAAATCAAAAAATCAGGAGAGGAAGAGATACAAGGATTACCTGGAGATGCTCTAGTTGCGGTAGAGACACTGTCCAGAGTCACTGGTGCAGTAGAAGACAGGAGCGGCAACATGCGAGCAAGTGGCAGTTGGACGTCGAGAAAAAAGGAGGGTTTTGTGTTCGTGGATCCAGGAGGAGACACAGGGGATTTCAAGAGTTGGTAATTTTGCTCTTCGGCAAACATAACATGCTGAGAAACATAAAGCCTATGGGCTTTTGGGTCCAAGCACTGGTAAGCACTCTGAGTCTGAGAGTAACCAACAAAGACACAAGGAATGGACTTGGGCTGAAGTTAATTGGTGTTATAAGGCCGGGTAAGAGGGTAACATAGGCAGCCGAACTTCTTAAGTTTGAGGTAATTGGACTTTTGTCCAAACAGGGCCTCAAAGGGTGATTTAGTTTGAAGGAGATGAGTGGGTTGTCGATTTATGAAATAAGTGGCAGTTTGAAAGGTATGAGGCCAATATGAAAGGGGGAGAGAGACACCATATGCCATGGAGAGAAAGAAAAAGCTTAAGACTGATGAATTCTCAACCATTATCATAATAGAGACTTTATTTTTGTTCGAAATCGTTTTTCAACCAGTTCTTTGAATTGAAGAAAAATGTTTCAAACACACAACTTTGCAAGCATAGGATAAAACCACATATATTTTGTGTAATGGTCAACCAAAAGTAAATAGTAACGAGAACCATCAAGACCAGTACAATGAGCGGGCACCCAAACATCAGTATAGACAAGATCAAGAGGAGCATGACTTTAAAAACTTGTGGATCGAAAAGGTTGTTGATATTCTTTATTAATAGAACATGAATCACACAATGATGTGATTTTATTTGGTTTAACAGGAAGAGAAAAACAATTAACAAGATGGTGGACAATTTTAAGAGAGGGGTTGCCAAGACGCTTGTGTCATCCATCAATCAACGTCTGTTCATGCACACATGCAACCATTTTTGAAGGGGAAGCGACCAGTGATTCCAAAAAATTATAAACGATGTTTTCACATGCACCTCTTTGTAGTTTCGCCCTCGTGATCTAATCCTTCACAAGAAAGTAAGACGGGTGAAACTTAAGAAAAACATGATCTTGGGTGGTGAAATGATTTTTTATTTATTTTTAATATTAGGAACACAAAGTAACTCCCGAGAGTTTGATAATTGAGTGCACAAGATTTGAGGAAAGAATTGAGCTATCCTTATTAGCAATAATCCACATCTATATAAAGAGCTAGCATTAGCAATCCAAGGTAATTTTTTGATCCCTCACTACAAGACAATACGTAAATATTTCTAATTTAGGCATTGGAGGTACCAGACACATTGGGCCACCGTCTTTTCTTGTCGTAGGTTAGCAGTTGAGATTAGTTGTTCAAAACAATAGCAATTGTCGATTGAGAATACATACAAGACTCCTCTACCCGACCCGTTCAACCAGTCGGCCATGAGATCGGGAGTTTGTATAAGCATCTCCATGATGGGCTGAACGGAAATTGCCTCTCTTGGCGATAGAGGTTCAACATTGTTTTTGGTATGACAAAATGTTTGACCCATTGGATCAAATGAAAATCAATTACTACAATCTAAAATCAATAAATAATATGATAGACAGCTCTGGTGAGCCAAAAGTAGGAGATTTTGGCCTGGAATGTTGTACCATTGTCTCTTCAACAGAAAAATTCAGAGTGCTCTTGGTACATGGCTCCTGAATTTGCATGTGGTATTGTGAAAATCACTGAGAAATGTGATGTGAATGGGTTTAGGATCTTGGTCTTGGAGGTGGTGATGGGGGAAAAGACCAGTGGAAAATACGGGGGAACATTTTCATCTTCTTGATTGATCATGTCTGCCTGCTGGAATGAAAAGAAAGAAAAGATGTCACTAAACCAGATAGAACGTAAGGCGTGGTAGTTGTTGATTTATAGTGATGTTTTACAAACATTTGGAAGGGGATTACGCATCAAATCACTATGTCCCACACCATTATAAATCGTTAAAAAGAAGTTGTAAATTTATTGGGCACAATAATAAGACAGACTTCAACCTATTAATACCATCGTTTCTTTGAAGTATATTTGTGGTATTATTGTTCACTATTCAAGGACAACGTGTAATTGACTACGAAATGCCTAAAGATCCGATATTGATCTGGTATGTACCACTGATTGCATACTACTTTCTTTTTCTTTATACCATAGATGAAAGAATACATCTTAAATCACTTTGGATGAACAAAAAGAGAATATGTATGTAGCCGCAAAAGAAAACACCACGGGTAAGGCATCTGTTACGATGAAGAAGAACGAATCTTTTATGCCATATGATCGAAGAAGATACGGTATATCATACATCCATATCTTANTCAAAATTCAAAACAATCACAATTGATTATATGACAAAGAGTTATGTATTGATTTACCGCGTTGATAGTTTTTTATGCAGGCAGTCATCTTCCCACGGTCCTTGCATGTCTCATCCACCCGCTTTATACACTTGTCAGTGCTCGGCACTAGCGAATCATCGGTCTTCTGCTTATCCTTCTTCTTTTGTGTTGTTCCACCCATGGAATCCACCTGGGTTGACTTTTTTGGTACCGTAGGCTTCGGTTCGTTGTTCGTTGACCCATCGGCTGGCTTAGTACTCGATTTATTGTTAGAAGGAACTGGACTCGGCGACGGGGAACTCTTAAAAAGAGAACCCGTTTCTTAACTATAAGCAAGTTTGTAACCCCAATAACAAAGCAATAAAAAAAGATGAAGAATTTACTTACTGGGATGCTAGAATCAGGCGCCGCACCGACCAGTTTTCTGAACCTCAAGAGTAAGGAAGCATCGCAAACATCGGGAACAATCATAAACAAGAAAAAAACTGCCAGAAACGCATTTTTGCCCATTTACAACACAATTTCGACCGGCTTTTCCGGATCAGGAAAAACACTTCGGCTCGGGCAAACCCCCCACCTCCCAAGAATTAAATCCAAAATTAATCACGGAAAGGAAATGAAATTTTCCGATAATTTTTTTAGAAAACAAGATAAAGATAGGTATCTAAAAGCTAAAAGAGAACACGCAGCGGAAGGGGAAATTTTCGTACAGAGAAAATATAAGCCCAAAGAGCCAAAGGGAATCCGGGTTCTAGGCTATTGTTTCCATGGGAGATAATATCCAACCAGAAAATGAATAGGGTTTTAGATTTTGATGCTTGAGAGAATGGAATTCGCACGGGTTTGACGCTATGACTATCAAAGTCCGATCCTGAAGTCTCCGGTCCGGACCTTATTATTACTATTATTATTAACAAATGACATGATATTTCTCTTTTTATGATTTTTATCTCAAAACTTTAGATAATAGTATAAAGTACGGAAAACACATTTTTTCACGTTTTCAGCCATAATTCTTAGGCAATGGATAAGGTAGGGGTGTAATTGGTTCGGTTTAGTTCGATTTTGAATAAGATTTGAGACTGAATTGATATGTATCGATTTTGTATTTTTAAGAACTAATTCTGTACCAATTATTTCCTTAAATTGATACTTCTGATTTTATCGATTCCGTTTCGATTTAGTCCCATTTTTCAGTTTTAATATATTATTATATATATTATATAAATATATATAATAGTATATTATATATATACTATTAGAAGGAGTATCAATAAAATGTTTAATTATTGTATAGATCAAAATATTAACACCATCAGGATGAGCCATGCCAATGGCTTCATAAAAAATAGACAACCCTTCTTCATTACACTGGACAGCGTTCTGAATGGTTGTCTTGGCGTTATCAGTGAGATGTTTATCCCACAAACTTCGCAAAACAACAGAAAAATCATTGGTTAAAATAGAAACAATATCTGGCTGACAAATATTGTTGTTAATGTATACATTAGCAACAAGAGACATTTTACTCATGGTATTGAGGATTTCTTGTTCAGAGAATCCATCAATATTCCATTCGTAAATCTTATCAGCAAAATAAGAAGATTGAGTTTGAAATACCTTTTCTTTAAATCCTAAATCAGGAGGAGTAGGTCTGGAATACCAACTCTTGGTCAGACTCATTGGTTTGGGTCCTTTAGAATGGATTCGAGATATTTCGAAATCAGGATTTAATTGGAAATCAATAAAATTATTTTCAAGTAAATCAATATCTTTGGCTACTGAATCATTTTCAGATGATGGTTCAGTGGTTTCTGGAAAGACGAACTCTTCACCATTGCCTTCGATTGCACTGGTAGATGATTGTTCTTTCTTAAGATCAATAAGCATTTGGTTGATTTTCTCTAATCTATTGGTCTTTGTTTCGAAGGTAATTTTTGACCGAGACTGAGGTAAAACAATCAAAGGTTTTTCAATAACTGGGTTTTTTAATTGATCTTTTGGAAAAACCAAAGGATTTTCAGTTTTAACAAAGACAGTGTTTGGAGACTGAGAAACAGATTTCTCTGCTTTATCCTCAATTCTATCTAACTGTTGTCCAATCTTATGAAGAGCAAGATTTGCAAAATTGTTTTGCTGAATAATTTTGTTTCTTTCTTTCAAAATCATGTCTTCATCTGGTTTTCTGGACACAGCTGATGGAATTTTGAAAGGAGTAGCAAGAATTTCGGATCTTTTTAAAGGGATCAAAACAGTATCAAGAAGCGGATGACTAGCATGTACAAACGGACGGAAGCAAAAGTAATAAAAAGAACTGAAGAAGAAGAGAAAGAAGGGAAAGTGCTGGACCAGATAATTAGAGTTTGATGACCAGATAACTGGAGATAGATGACCAGATAACTGGAGATGGATGACCAGATAACTGGAGATGGATGATGCACAGTTATTAGGCACAGGCGGCAGAGCCAGCCTTATGCATGTATGAGTATGAACAAATATGAGGCGGCATAGCTGACCGATGCATGATATGGATATGCAAAAATATAATTGAATGTAAACAAACTTGCATTCAAAATATTATAACAAATTACAATTTTGAATCACAAGCTAACAAGAGGTAACAAGATCACAGAAATAGATGGAGGGATAGAAGGAAAGGAGGGAGTACCTTTCAGAGAGAAGAGAGAATGGGTTACAAGTGATCTGAATGGGTGATGCCTCAGACTGAGGCCAGTCTTCCCTTTTATAGATGAAGGGAGTACTGTTACATCAGTGAACAGTTAAATGAAAAACAGTAAATTGAAAAAGCAGGTCATGAACAGTAAAAGTGAACAGTTCTTCTTTTTGTATTCGACTTCTTGATACGATGTCATATCTCTTTCTGTGGAGATGTTGACATCTGGCAATCTTGATCAAAACTCCTTTCATTGGGAGTCTTGAATTGTTCTTTGGTCTTCTCTTTCAGTGGAGAAGTCAAAGGTGGTCTTCATCATCGAACAATCTAGGAGTGTCGTACTCTTTGTCATGTCCAAAACAGTCTCCTACCGAGGCCTCTGAAGAAGCATCGAAACGGGCAGAGTCTTCTTGTGTGAGAGACTTTGTAATCAGTTTTAATAAATCCTTATTATTAAGGCCAGGAATGATTTCTTTTTTCTTGGTCTTAGAAGATTTATTAGAATTGGTTGAAACAGTAGCTTTTCCTTTGTCTTTTTTCTTAGACGAAGAAGAAGCAGCAGGTTGTTGGCTACGGGGAGCCTCAATAGCAGTATAAGGGTTTTCAGGGAACTCGATCCTGTCTTGTAGGTCAGGAGCAAGCTGGGAAAAATCCTTTAGAACATTTTTTGAAATAGTTAGAGATAGTTAGAACTTATCACACCATCTTGTATAACATTGTCGGACTAATATGTCACCATGTATTGCATAAGTCCATTTCAGAATCCAAATTAGTTTATACCTGAAACAGAAGTGGATATCATAGGAAAATTTTTGTTGGTGATGGTCCAATCTTGGAGTAGCAACATCAGTGAAGGATTTGTACACAGTGACAAGTTCTTCAGGGAGATTTTCAGGGATCAGTCCGAACTGTTCCCACCAATGGCGGAACCAGAGTGGAAAAAATCCATTGAATTTTTTATCAAAATTAAATAACCAAGAATGACTCATATCAGCATTTTGGTGAAGCAAAAATCGAGACCAATATCAGAGGCATCAGTTTCAACAATTTTAAATAGATCAGAATCAGAAATACCAAGACATAGAAGAGTTTTAACATGTGCCTTGATTTTTT